>QNTS01002287.1:182054-207494 GCA_003317085.1 Hucho hucho | reverse complement strand
TGTGTTTTGTGTGAACCGCGATGGTTTATGAATTTATGCTAATGCAGAAATATTGGAGGTGCTACCCTCAAACAATCAAATGTTGTGCTTTCGCCATAAAGCCTTTTTGAAATCTGACAACGCTGTGATATTGCCAAGAAGCAGAGCTTTTGATGACTATGCAACACTTGTATATTGATGAATGTTTAATAATTCAACTTTTGGATTTTGAATTTGGCGCTAGCGCCCCACTGCTCCCTAAGTAGTTAACTGGTCTCCTCCCATTCATCTACAATGATTGAAATGTATTTAACAAATGACATCAATAAGGGATCATAGCTTTCACCTGGTCAGTCTATGTCATGGAAAGAGCAGGTGTTCATAATGTTTTATACACTCAGCACTGTTCCTTACATGTTTTTCAGAAAAGCCGGCACATCTTTACAGATTTTGAGATCTGTAAAGACCAGAGCATATTGAGTACTCTGTTTTTGAGCTAGCTAATTTGAATATTTGTGACTTTAAACTCTAACTCCTGCCTTTCTGTCTTTTAGCCCACACAGTACCTCTCTGCTGTGATATGCTGCTGGCCCGTATGAGTGGGAACAAACTGTTCCAAAACCCTGCTGTGTTCAAATGGCTTTTTGGTGTTTCATCCATCATTCCTTATACAGCAATCTTCCTATTTATTATTAAAGACAGAACATTGAGAGGAACACATATGGTCTTCTCACTAGAGTAGAGATAACTTTACAGCTATTTCCAAACGATCTAATCACACCTACCCCATCCCAGCATGTCTAAAGCAGCTATTAATATCTATACTAAGATTCCCTTCAAGTCGCTCAAAGCAGTAACCACCTTCCACCTCCTAAACCACGGCCCAGATTGCAGTAATGAGGAGGTAGAGCACTCAAACAGAACCCTGGAGTTCACTAATTGAAACTGCTGGGCTCTCCTGAATATTCCCTTTATTTTGTCTGTCTAAAATAGACACCTGGCTTTTAATCAGCGTCTGACTGGGTTGGGGAGCGTTGGAGGTCTGGGCTCTTTTCCCCTGCTGTTTCAGGAGAGCCTGTTGATTCAGTGTGTGGCGCTGCCTGCCTGCCGCTGACGGTCTCATTATCACGTCTCTCCTCTTCTCTGCTTCTCCTCCGCTCATAGTAACACAGACAGAGGAATCCTGGGAGATAATGTGGGGAAGGAGGAGATGAGAGAGAACGTTAGGGAGGGAGGGCACTGTGAATGGAACGAGGATGAACACAGCAGCCAAGAGGAAAGACAGGGTTCAGTCTGATCATCCATGTTCACTGACTATGAAACACACAGTTTTACAGTACCATACAGTGGAGGCTCCTCAGGGGGCGAAAGGGGAGGACCATCCTTCTCAGTGAATTTAATAAAATAAAATAAAATGTAAAACATTAAAAATCCTTTTTAGATAAAACTATACAAAATATATTCACGTCACCAAATAATTGATTAAAATACACTGTTTTGCTATTAAGGTCTACAGTAGCCTCAACAGCAGTCTGTCGGGTAGCACCATGGTGTAGCCAGAGGACAGCTAGCTTCCATCCTCCTCTGGGTACATTGACTTCAATACAAAACATAGGAGGCTCATGGTTCTCACCCCATTCCATAGACTTACACAGTAATTATGACAAATTCCTGAGGAAGGCCTCCAACCTATTAAAGCTCTTGCAGCATGAACGGACATGTTGTCCACCCAAGCAAAGGCTCAGAGTACTGAAAGTATAAGCTGTCTAGCACTGCAGTGAATAACATGTGGTGAGTAATTTGCTCAAAGAGAGAGAAAGACAATAGCTGAACAGTTTGGAACAAATTCATTTCTTACAAAATGAAGGAGAAGTGAAAGAGTTTCACGTACTTAGCTAGCAAATGCAGCTAGCTAGTTTGCCTACTTAAAAACCCTGCTCAAACAGAGGAATGCTATTTTAGTTAGCTGGCTATGACTATCCAACAAAACACTGGAACTCAAGGTAAGCTTTTGGTTTTACTAATTTATGTAAGTGTAAGTGCTAAACTGCTAACTGACTGTACACTGTAACGTTACTGCATGGCTGTAGCAGGTTTACTGACACATTAGTTCTATTAGCTATGTTGACTATGACATTACTTTAGCTAATATGATGACAGCGATGTAGGCTGTGTGTAATGGTTATGATATGGTTTGGCTTGGAAAGTTTTTTCGCCTGGTCACAAACAGCTGATGTGTTGTGCATTGAAGTCCACAAGCGAAGGGAGAGGTGAGAGTAGGAGAGCGCATAGATGCGAGAAGGAATACAACATGGCTGCTATGAAAGTGAACAATGTTTACTTGTGATCAGGGGTGTATTCATTCCGCCGATTCTGTTGAAAAAGCGTTTCTTAAACAGAAGCAAACAGATCGAAACGGGGATAAACATACCTGAATTTGTCCAATAGAATCTCTCATTTGCAACTGTTGGACTAGTGATTATACCCTAGATCAGCTAGACGCAGGCAAGAGTGTGCAAACCTCAAATTTTTCTCTTGACCTGTGTGCACCTACATTGTCAACTTTCATTCATAGATTGCAGCACCCTCATATAGTAGCCTAAACCTATCGCTGTTGCATTGAACTGGGTGAATGGAATATGAATGACAGTCATCCAATATGCTGTAATAGAAATAAGGCCTCCCGGGCCTCCCGAGTGGCGCAGCGGTCTAAATTGTAGACCTCCACAAGTCTGGTTCATCCTTGGGAGCAATTTCCAAACGTCTGAAGGTACCACGTTGATCTGTACAAACAATCGTATGCAAGTATAAACACCATTTTGGAGAAATGTCCTCTGGTCTGATGAAACAAAAGTAGAACTGTTTGGCCATACTGACCATCGTTATGTTTGGAGGAAAAAGGGGGAGGCTTGCAAGCCGAAGAATACCATCCCAACAGGGAAGCACGGGGGTGGCAGCATCATGTTGTGGGGGTGCTTTGCTGCAGGAGGGACTGGTGCACTTCACAAAATAGATAGCATCATGAGGCAGGAAAATTATGTGGATATATTGAAGCAACATCTCAAGACATCAGTCAGGAAGTTAGAGCTTGGTCGCAAATGGGTCTTCCAAATGGACAATGACCCCAAGCATACTTCCAAAGTTGTGGCAAAATGGCTTCAGGACAACAAAGTCAAGGTAATGGAGTGGCCATCACAAAGCCCTGACCTCAATCCTATTGAACATTTGTGGGCAGAACTGAAAAAGTGTGCGAGCAAGGAGGCCTACCCACCTGACTCAGTTACACCAGCTTTGTCAGGAGGAATGGGCCAAAATTCACCCAGCTTATTGTGGGAAGCTTGTGGAAGGCTACCCAAAATGTTTGACCCAAGTTAAACAGTTTAAAGGCAATGCTACCAAATACTAATTGAGTGTATGTAAACTTCTGACCGACTGGGAATGTGATGAAAGAAATTAAAGCTGAAATAAATAATTCTCTCTACTATTATTCTGACATTTCACATTCTTAAAATAAAGTGGTGATCCTAACTGACCTAAGACAGGGAATTATTACTAGGATTAAATGTCAGGAATTGTGAAAAACAGAGTTTAAATGTATTTGGCTAAGGTGTATGTTAACTTCCGACTTAAACTGTATGTACTGCAGTTACAGTATACTGCAGTATACCACAGTTATGCTGCACTCTGACTGCAATCTTTTTTCATAAGGGACGTTGCAATAAAAAGTGATTGATTTGACTAGCGATAGTGATTATGAGCCGGAGACTATGGCGAATTCCAGGACAGTAGGATTCCCTGTTATTGGTTGGATTAGCGTTTGGTACCAACTGTTTTATTTTATTTAAAAAAAGGTTTTGAGATTCATTACCCTGGCCTTTGTTTGTACGGTCCCGGAGAGAGTTGAAAGAACAACTCCCAATACAGTTTCCTTCTTTTTGTTGAAGTCACGTCTTTGCATCTCATTTCGTACTGTCCCTCCTAGGATTTCGTCAGTGAATAGGTATGGCCTTCCACATTGGTGGAGAATGCGGGCACAAGAAGCCGAGACTGATCGAATCCCCCCCCCCCCCATAGCAGAGGTCGAAGGGCCGCCCAACTGGCGGCATGCGCCATACAACATGCAAAAACACTGGCCGCAGTCCAACAGGACCTGGCACGGGAGAGATCGGACGACAGGAGAGCCACGCCGTGCGTGAACAGCCTGATCCCACGGATGAGCAAGGAGGACGACATCGAGGCCTACTTCCTGGCCTTCAAACGGACGGCCAGACGAGAAGGCTGGCCTGAAGGAGAGTGGGCCGGGCTGATCTCGCCCCTGCTATCAGGGCCTGCACAGGCGGCGTATTGCGACCTGGGCGAAGATGCTGAGCTGGACTATGGCAAGTTTAAGACAGAGGTGTTGGCTCGGTATAACCTGAACCCTCGCGAGAGAACCCAGAGCTTCCACGGATGGACCTACAGGGATGACAAATCACCCAGAGGACAAGCATTCCAGTTAGTCTGCCTAGTGAAAGGCTGGCTAGGGTCCACCCGGTCCGTAGCAGAACTACTGGAGACAATCGCAGTCGACAAGTGCTTGAGAGAGCTGCTGCCGACCCTATTAAGAACAGTAAGCCAGAGCAACCCCCAGACAATGGATGCCCTAGTCAGAGCTATTGAGACCTGTAGGGCTACAGAGTCCCTTGAAGAGGCCGGTAGGCGTGGGAAGCCAGCACAAGAAGCCCTACTATGAGTGGCGAGGAAGAGAGAGAAGCTGCCACCAGAGAGGGAGAGAATGAGACATTAACCTATTCCCCGCACCGTCCGGTGTTTTAAATGTCAAGCCTTGCCTTAGGACACTGCCCTAAAACGGATGAGCCCATGCCCACCGAGTCCCCTAACCCGAGCCCCGGCCACTCCCAGGCAAGGGACATTCCTCATCAAGCGCCCTGCTGGCAGGCAGAGACGGCCCCCGCCCGTTGCGTTCCGGTGAGAATAGGCAGAACTGAAACATATGCGTTCCTGGACTCCGGCAGCATGGTCTCCCTCAGCCAAAGGGATATACAGGACGACTGGACAGTGCTCAAAGGCGAAGTGAAGGTATTATGCATACACGGCAATGTCCAGGGGTACCCCCGGGCCCAAGGTAAGATGACCACACCCGTGGGAATCCCTGAAGCTAGGAGAGAGATGCCACAGTGGGAGAAATGGTATGACTAGGAGTGGTGGAGCCATCCACAAGTGCCTGGTCTAGGCCAATCGTGCTGGTGCCCAAACCTGATGGGTCAACACAGTGTTATAACGACTTCAGGGCCCTAAATGCTATCTCCCGATTTGATGCCTACCCCATGCCACGTTTTGACGAGCTCATAGAGCGGTTAGGGAAAGCTAAGTACATTTCCACCTTCGACCTAACCAAGGGCTATTGGCAAGTCCCGTTAGCCCCGGAGGATTGCCACAAGACCGCCTTTGCCACGCAGGAGGGGCTTTTCCAATACATCCGGATGCCGTTCGGTCTACATGGAGCGGCGGCAACGTTCCAACGACTGATGGATACCTTGCTTAGACCCCATCAGGCTTACGCAGCCGCCTATATTGACGATGTCGTCATACACACGGAGGTCTGGGACGACCACCTAAACAAGGTACGAGCTGTGTTGGCGAGCCTGGAGACGGCCGGACTTACAGCCAATCCTAAGGAGTGCCACCTAGGCTTAAACGAAGCCAAATACTTGGGGTACACAAATTGGCAGTGGCCTCATCAAACCCCAGAAGGAGAAAACACAGGCAGTGTGGGAGGAAAAACACCCTGTTGTGTAAATCAACCATAAGCTGTCCCCAAGGCAGCGGAACTATGCTACTGTGGAGAGAGGCGCTGGCGATTAAATGGGTGCTAGGGTATCTGAGGTACTACCTCCTGGGGAGAAGTTTCTGACTGGTCACTGACCACGGCCCCCTCAAGTGGATGGCGGGACAGAGGGACAACAATAGCCGGATAACGAGGTGGTTCCTAGCACTGCAGCCCTTTAAATTCGAGGTGGTTCACAAGCAAGTTCACAAGCCCGGAAAACTACACGGTAACGTGGATGCGCTTTCTCGCCGAGACCTGGTAGGTCCGGCTGGCACGAGCCCCCCTGGGTCTGGCTTGAGGGGGGATGTGTGAGGGATCAGCCGGAACAAGTGGTCAGACTGCGCCCTCTCCTGGAAGTGGGCTGCAGTACAGCCACTACTGATGAGCTCACCTGATGCCTATTGACTGATAATTTTTTGTGCTCTCTTAAGGACCTGACTGAAGGGTCAGAGTGATTATGAGCTGGAGACTATGGCAAATTCCAAGACAATAGGATTCCCTATTATAGGTTCGGCTCAAGCTGTTGGATTGGAATTTGGTACCAACTGTTATTTTTTTTTGATAGCCATTACCCTGGCCTTTGTTTGTACGGTCCCGGGGAGAGTTGAAAGAAGATCTCCCAATACAGTTCCCATCTTTTTGTCACATCTCTGCGTCTCATTTCGTGCTGTCCCGCCTAGGATTTCGTCAGTGAATAGGTACGGCCTTTCACAGTTAATTATCCGAACGTGCTACGTTAATTCTCCTATCCTGCTACGTTAATTCTCAGTGGCCTATCCTGCTACGTTAATTCTCCTAATCGGCTATGTTAGTTCTCCTAACCTGCTACTTTAATTCTCCTAATCTGGTACGTTAGTTCTCCTAACCCGTTACGTAACAAACCATCCGTCCCGACAAACCATCAGTATCTCCACACAGAAACTGACCCATGAAGACGCATTAAGAAACTAAAAAACATCACTCAATCAAAACAGTCTTAAATTATTACACACCTTTATAACACGATTCCCACATGGCTATATTTCAATGATACAGATTAAGGAAGAGATGCAAACACCTGTTCTAATTAGTTATCTAGCGTCTCCGAACACCTGTGTGTGAACATTGTCAGGACAGTGGATGCATGGCACAGTTGTTGTGGCACAGCACTTGAAATTAATGTTGCTGTCAGACACATAGTCAGACATTAGTCTGGGATGCTGTGTAAAGTAGGTCATCTGTGGATGGTGGAGACATGGAGGGTCCCCTTAGCTTGGCTCTAGCTGCACTGAGCATCCCTACCCCTCTCTCGCTCTCTATGGCTGGAACCTGGCTGTATTAATGTCTGCTTGGTGTTGAAAGGGACAGGTCGCTCTAATTCTGATGAATGGTCATCCCAGGGAAGAGGGGCAGAGCGAAGGAGAGACATTGAGAAAAAAAATAAGGTTTAATTTGTGTCAGGGCTCTCCGTAAACTCATTAATCATTTCAGCTCTCTGTGATCTAGTCCTCTTCCTGGCCGCTGTTTCAACAGGATCTCCCACAATGCACCGCTTCAGTGCTCCCCAGTAGCCACAACTCACCACACTACCTCCCGTTTCACACAACCCTTGTCTATCGCTCATACACACACACACACACACACACGACGGTGTACCTATCTCACCTCCCTAATGAAGGCCTGGATAGTTGGATAAAACAATAGCTCTTAGGGATGATGGTGTGTAGTACTCTCCACTAGTGTTTCTGTATTCATGCATTCCATCATCTGCCAGACTGTGGGCTGCTATGGCCAATCCACATCCAGTGTGCCCTCTCTTGGTCCATGGTAATTCTCCTGTGGAGAAGTGGCAGTTTCAACGTCATACCATTAGTACAGTAGATCATAATATTGCACATATACATCAAACAGGCACACGTACACATACATACACACGCACACACAAAACACACACACATTTCTGTTATAATTATAAAAAATTGACCAGTGGTGGTAATGCCCAGTAGTAGTGCTCCTGGTCCGTCACATAAATGGTAATGTGTGAATTAATGGTGTAGGGAAAGCATTGACTGTGTTTAAGTCCTATCAGTGCTTTATGGCCGGCTCACAGCCCACTAACGTGTGTGTGTACTGCTTTAAATGCTGACTCCATTAGCTAGGCAGCTCGTTCTGATGCGATGGGCCATCATTTCTCTAAGGCTTTAATTCAATACCTTGTATAATCCTGCGTCTGTAATGCACCAAATGTCCTAATGTGGTGAGGCCTTGCTCAGTCATGCCTGTGCAAGATTGATTTCAGTTGGGCCACTTATCTGCGGTAGTCTGTCTGTGTCTGAGTGGATTGTGGGCCGCTAACAGCCAATACCAGCGTTCAGAGAGGTATATTAATACACTGGGAAATGGAGGGAAAACATATGCAGGGCCATACTCTCGGTCTCTCTCACTTGCACTAATCTCTCTCTCCATGACTTGGACGGACGTGCTGATTGATTAAAGCCTTGCTCTAACTTGTTGTGTGTCTGTTCTCCACAGTGGGAGGAGGTGAGTGGCTACGATGAGAACCTCAACACCATCAGGACCTACCAGGTGTGTAACGTGTTCGAGCCCAGCCAGAACAACTGGCTCCTCACCACCTTCATCGACAGACGAGGGGCTCAGCGTGTCTATGTGGAGATGCGTTTCACCGTACGTGACTGCAGCTCCATCCCTAGTGTCCCCGGCTCCTGTAAGGAGACTTTCAACCTCTACTACTACGAGACAGACTCGGTCATCGCCACCACCAAGGGAACCTCCTTCTGGATGGAAGCTCCCTACCTGAAGGTGGACACCATCGCGGCCGACGAGAGTTTCTCCCAAGTGGACTTCGGCGGACGATTGATGAAGGTCAACACGGAGGTGCGGAGCTTTGGCCCTCTCTCCCGTAATGGGTTCTACTTGGCCTTCCAAGACTACGGGGCCTGTATGTCCCTGCTGTCAGTACGTGTCTTCCATAAGAAGTGCCCCAGCGTGGTGCAGAATTTCGCCATCTTCCCAGAGACCATGACGGGTGCCGAGAGCACCTCCCTGGTCATCGCCAGAGGCACGTGCATCGCTAACTCAGAGGAGGTGGACGTGCCCATCAAGCTGTACTGCAACGGAGATGGGGAGTGGATGGTTCCCATCGGGAGCTGCACCTGCAAGGCTGGCTTTGAGCCGGATAACGGCAATGTCTGTAGAGGTGAGTTCAGTTCTCCTCACTCATAATAACCCCTATCACGCTTTGTGTTACTGTGTCTTACTGTCCTACTGGAAATTTGAAGGCATTGTGTCTCACTGTGGAAACAGTGGTGATAATAAACAAAGTAAGGGCAGACACTGTAACAATAAGTGCTGTCAGGGGATAGCTATGTGGGTGGTCAGACATTCAAAGACTACAGAGGGAAGACTGATTTGACCAGAAGCAGGCATATGATTTGAAAAGTTCATAATTTGAATAATTATTTCCCCCCAAGGAACAGAAAAGGGAACGTTTTGTCTAGCACCAGTCAGAAGCATGGGGGGGCAACTAACCAACAACTATAGGTTTCTCTCATGCTGAGATAGCTCTGATTGTATATTATTTTGGGAACTTTTTTTAAATGTTGGTTATTCTATAGAGTAATTTGATTATCATGCTAACAAAGTTATTAAGTTAGGTTTTCCATAAACTTTTTCTGATAGATTGGATTTTCCACTGCCGTATCTACAGTGAGCTACCTGCATGGAATGTTTTCCTCCCCCAGCACTATGTTCAGATTTTATCTTTGTCTCATAGAAGGAGGACATCTGATGTGTTCCATTCTTGACATTACTTACAGTAGTGACCTCATTCAGGACACAAACACACCCTTTTAGACTCCTACCGTATCTTCTCTCACTGATGGTCAGTCTGCCTGTATAGAGACCAGATAAGATTGATCGGCAGCCATATGGGCTGATCAATAATATAGATATTAAACCTTTCCTCCTAATATGGAGTAGAGCCTGTTTCACAGATGACCTAGTGGAGTCCTTGACTGGGGAGTCGTTGACTTTGTTCTGCCTCTGAGGTGAGCATTTATATCAGTTAAAGAGTGGTACAGCAAGAGCTGATTAGTGTACTGACGGTAACATAGGTATGTGTCAACTAATAGTAAAGACATGTTTATGAAAGTGTCACTATGTCTATAAGAGTGGATGTATGTGACAATAAAGGATCAGATTCGTAATTGTAAAAAAAGTGTAGCCACTCTGGAATGTTTTCATAAGCTTGTCAGATCATTTCTAAGTGACAGATTCTAAAGGTGTTTATTTGGGTTGCTCTGACATGGTGCTGCTCTAAAAGCAAGACTTGGCCCTGCTCTGCAGTGTATTATTAGCAGCCAGATCCCTTTATGTCTGGGATTGGTTCTGAGGATACTTCTTTTAGTCCATCTGCTCTTACGCTCAATCATGCATCAGTATGTTAGTATTGAAATATCTCTCTGATGTTTAGTTATTTGTCAGAAAGTTGAGACATTTTTGATTTTTGTCACTGCCTACTGCTGGGGATTTGTGTCTCATCTGCAAGTGCTTTGCGGCATAAACGTGAATTAAAAGTCTACAGTCCCCTTTTAACTTAAAGGACTGTGAGTAGTCCAACACATTGGAACAGCCTTGGAGTGCTTGATGAAAGTCTCATTTATCATTACAAAAAAAAGTCTCTCCTACCTCATACAATTTTTTATTCACACAGATTTTCTCAAGAGTGCCACTATGGTCCAATGATTGGCAGGTGTGGCAGGTGGCAGTTTCTTTGTGGACTATAATGTGAGGGTTTCAACAGTAAGCTGGCAGTTATCACTACACCATCGGGAAGCACTGAGGTTGGGGGGGTTGGATCTTGTATGAAGAGCAACTGGAGACCTACTCACCACATCTCTCCAGCAAGCAGTAGCTCTCCTACCCTCTGCCTAGTAGTGTAGAAAGAGAGGGAGGAGAAGAGGGACAGAGATAGCGGGAGAGAGAGAAATAGTGTCGGAGCAGAGAGAAAGAAGGAGAACAAGACAGGGAAGGACACACAGAGAGAAAGCTAATGGCGGATGCTACAGTAAATATGTGTGATGGCCCTGTGCTGACACGTGGCCTCCACCAAGCTTGCGTCTGTCAGGTATTTAATAAGAATTTCATAGATCAGCTCAGCGCTCAGCAGCATAATTAATCATGGAAATTGGCTCTGCTTGTCAGATTTAAAAGGCTAGTGCCCTCTGCCTTGCCACGTCATATTAGAATCTATTTTTTATTGTCCTCCTACGTTCTTTCACATATTTTTTTCTTATTCTATCCTTTTCCTATAATGTCCTTTTGCTCCATTTTCTCGCGGTATCCAATAATTTCTTTCCATCGAGTCTCTAATCCATTTTGTTCTCACAGCCTTTTACATCTCCCTCCTCCCTTTATCTATGCAGCTGCGGTGAGGGGGATGGAGGTGGTGGGGGGTGCACATGTGTATATGTATTTGAATGATATTAAGTGTTCTTATTACATGATAATTGGCCAAGTAGGTTCAAACCAGATTACTTCGCTACAGGCTTAAATTCACCTCATATCTATTCAATGCACATGATTGGAGAGAGAATGAGAGAAGAGGAAAATAAATAAGAAGTAAAGAAGAGTGGTCAAGGCCGCCCACTATGGTTGGTCTGACTGAATATATTACACAGGAGAGATCATGAGAGAGGCCATAGACTCAGAATATAAATGCGGTGACTTATATTCAGTTCCTTTGTTCAATGACAGTAGATGCTTTGTGCCACAGGGGCACTATAAAGTATAGATTCTGCAGAGGACAAATTCTATATAAATCAGTCAGGTTTCACATTGATGGGTGATTATTTGCGGTGGAAGTGTTCTTAAATTGTGCAAAAGGGTCTACACAATGGCTGGTGACATTAGCAGAAACTATTGTAAAGTTGAATTTGTCAAGTTGAAAGTGTCAAGTAACCTAGTGTTCCTCATCCTGTGTGACTGTTTGCATCATCGGTACAGCACACATTCATTATTCATTAGATGGGTAGGGAACTCTCGTCTCACTACTGTGCACTATTTCAATGGCCAGATCCCTTGATGTCTGACTCACTCCATAGCCCCTTTCTTAAGCCATCCCAGAATGCACCTCTCTCTTGCACCGGAGGCACCATACTACTGCTTCTGCATATAGATACCAGGCAGGGACAGAATGAAAAGGTGCACCAGGTCTTTCTGGCTTCCAGAAACATTAGCATTAATATTTCAAATATTCAAATAATGTTATTTAACATGCAGTAGGCTGAATCAGATGATGCTAGATTCACTGGCAACTTGATTGGCTGCTCATACTCGAACTGACTTATCAGGGGTTGTTATTTATGCAAGATGCCCGATTTATCAGCTGGCAGGACTGGCAGAGGTGGGCACACTGGCACCCCTGCCTGCTGTGGAGGGGACAGGACAGGGGACACAGAGAGAGGGCAAAGCCATTCAAGGGGCTGAGGGCAGTTTGTCACTGTCACAGGCAGAGACACACACTTCATTTGGCATTCTGCAGCAACCTCCTCAGAGCCTGGTCTCCAAATGGAACACAAAATTGGATGGCGCCACTCGCTATTCCTCTCACTCACTCTTACTCTATGGAGAGGGAATCTGTAGGCATAGCACCACCGAAGGTGATAGTCTGGGAGGTCTGGTGGAGAATGGGGCTATGCCATTTATAAGTCCTGAGGGAAGATTAAGGTCAAACAGGGACGAGAGAATGAGAGAGAGACGAGGGTGTAAGGGAGGGAAAATACAGTGCCTTCAGAAAGTATTTACAACCCTTTACTTTTTCCTTATTTTGTTGTGTTACAAAGTGGGATTAAAATGTATTACATTTTTTGTCAAAGATTTATACAAAATACTCTTTAATGTCAAAGTGGAGAAAAAAATCTTACATATGTAAAACATTCATGAAAAATAAAACACTATATCTTGATTAGACAAGTATTCAACCTCCTGAGTCATCATCTTTGGTAGCGATGTGAGTCAATCCAGTCACACCTGAATTGTGTAACATTTGCCTATGATTATTTTCAAAATTCTTCAAGCTCTGTCAAATTGGTTGTTGATAATTGATAAACAACCATTTTCAAGTCTTTCCATAGATTTTTAAGTAGATTTAGGAAACTTGGCAGTTTTTGTTTGTATGTATTATTTCTTACATTGTTAGCCCAGAATTTTTTTACGTTATTACATACAGCCGGGAAGAACTATTGGCTATCAGAGCGGTAACTCACCAGCACGACCAGGAATACGACTTTCCCGAAGCAGATCCTTTGTTCGCACCCCCCAGGGCAACTGAACTGATTCCAGAAGCCGACCCTGTCAAGTTGTGTAATGATTGGAGACAAGTGCAGGAATACACAATAGGGGTTTTTATTTTTCCACCCAAACAAAGAGCGAGGTGTAAACCTCTAAATAATACACGGGGCGAGACCCGTAATACAAGTGCATGTAGCAACATGTAGCATGGAAGCCGATACAACAGCACAGGTGCTCACAAGACCAATGGGCATGGTAACAATAACCGACAAGGACAATGGGGAACAGAAGGCACATATATACACATACTAGTCAGGGGGAATGGGAACCAGGTGTGCGTAATGAGACAAGACAGTCCGGGGTTGGTGGTAATGAATCCAGTTCCGTGACACCTAGAAGGCCGGTGACGTAGACCTCCGGAGCTGGTGAACGGAATGAGCAGCAGTACCGGAGGGATCCGTAACAGACCCAAAACAACGCCGGCGATGGAGAGGTACTCGGAGTGGTCTTCTAGTCCGATTTAGGAGGCGCGCTCATCACCCACCGCTTTCGAGTATATTACTCGCTAATGTTCAGTCTCTGGAAAATTAAGTTCACTAGCTCAGGGTGAGGGTTTCTTTCCAGAGAGACATCAGGGATTGTAACATACTCTGCTTCACGGAAACATGTCTCTCTCTGGATATACTGTCCGAATCGGTCCAGCCAGCTGGATTCTCAGTTCATCGCACAGACAGGAATAAATATCTCTCCGGGTTGAAGGGCGTGTTTCATGATTAACGACTCATAGTGTAATTGTGATAACATACAGGAACTCAAGTCCTTTTGTTCACCGGATCTAGAATACCACACAATCAAATGCCGACCATATTATCTCCCAAGAGAATTCTCATAGGTTATAGCCACGGCTGTGTATATCTCCCCTCACGCTGATACCATAACAGCCCTCAAAGAACTCGACTGGACTTTTTGCAAACTGGAAACCACATATCCTGAGGCTGAATTTATTGTAGCTGAAGATTTTAACAAATCAAATTTGAGACAAATTACGCCAAAGTTATATATCGACTGTAGTACTCGCGCTGCCAAAACACTTGACCACTGTTACTCCAACTTCCGGGATGCATAGAAGGCCCTCCCCCACCCTCCTTTCGGCAGATCTGACCACGATTCCATTTCGCTCCTCTCTTCTTATAGAAACTCAAACAGGAAGTACCCGTGATAAGGACTATTCAACGCTGGTCTGCCCAATCGGAATCCACGCTTCAAGATTGTTTTGATCACGCGGACTGGGATATGTTCCGGGTAGCTTCCAAGAATAACATTGACGAATACACTGATTCAGTGACTGAGTTGATCAGGAAGTGTGCATGATATGTTGTACCCACTGTGACTATTACAACCTACCCTAACCATGGATAGATGGCAGCATTCGTGCAAAAACCAGAAAGTGCGAACCACCGCAGTTAACCATGGCAAGGTGACTGGGAATATGGCACAATACAATTAGTGTCATTTTTCCCTCCAAGGCAGTCAAAAATGGCATAATGTCAGTATAGAGACGAAGTGGAGTCGCAATTCAACGGCTTAGACACAAGATGTATGTGGCAGGGTCTACAGACAATCACGGACTACAAAAGGAAAACGAGCCACGTCATGGACACCGTCTTGCTTCCAGACAAGCTAAACACCTTCTTTGCCCACTTTGAGGATAACACAGTGCCACCGATGTGGCCTGCTACCAAGGACTGTGGGCTCTTCTTCTCCGTTACCAATGTGAGTAAGACATTTAAGCGTGTTAACCCTCGCTAGGCTGCCGGCCCAGACGGCATCCCTAGCCGTGTCCTCTGAGCATGCGCAGACCAGCTGGCTGGTGTGTTTTTCAGACATATTAAATTATATTAAATCTCTCCCTATCCCAGTCTGCTGTCCCCACATGATTCAAGATGGCCACCATTGTTCATGTACCCAAGAAAGCAAAGGTAACTGAACTAAATGACTATTTCCCCGTAGCACTCACTTCTGTCATCATGAAGTGCTTTGAGAGACAAGTCAAGGATCATATCACCTCTACCTTACCTGTCACCCTAGACCCACTTCCATTTGCTTACCGCCCCAATAGATCCACAGATGATGCAATCGCAATCACACTCCACACTGCCCTATCCCATCTAGACAAGAGAAATACATATGTAAGAATGCTGTTCATTGACTATAGCTCAGCATTCAACACCATAGTACCCTCCAAGCTCATCATTAAGCTCAAGGCCCTGGGATTGAACCCCGCCCTGTGCAATTGGGTCCTGGACTTCCTGACGGGCTGCCCCCAGGTGGTGAAGGTAGGAAACAACATTTCCACTTTGCTGATCCTCAACACTGGGGTGCCACAAGGGTGTGTGCTCAGTCCCCTCCTGTACTCCCTGTTCACCCATGACTGCGTGGCCAAGCACGCCTCCAACTCAATCATCAAGTTTGCAGATGACATAACAGTAGTAGGATTGATTACCAACAATGATGAGACAGCCTACAGGGAGGAGGTGAGGGCTCTGGGAGTGTGGTTCCAGGAAAATAACCTCTCACTCAACGTCAACAAAACAAAAGGAGATGATCGTGGTCTTAAGGAAACAGCAGAAGGAGCACCCCCCTATCCACATCGGCGAGACCACAGTGGAGATGGTGGAAAGCCTCAAGTTCCTCGGCGTACACATCACTGACAAACTGAAATGGTCCACCAACACACAGTGTGGTGAAGAAGGCGCAACAGTTCCTTGATACCTCTTTTACTCTAGTGTTCTATTCTTACAGGGGTTTAAATATTTACACAAGTGTTGTATTTATACAGCATATTTGGGAATAGTACTCTCTCCTTTAATATCTTCACATACAGAATCCCTGTATGATGTTATAAATCTTCAAGGGCAATCCACTTTGAACATGTGCCATTGCGAGGACGAACTGAAATACTATCTGAAGAAGAAAATGAAGAAACGCCAGAAGAATGAGTGCCGGGCTTGACCAAAATTGTTTATTTGGGGTATCAGGTTGATTGTGGAGGTCTACACACTGCAAAATTTATGGTAATGTAGACAGGAAATGCATTGAGATACCGATCTGTCATTAACATACCACTCACGACAAAAGCTCCAGCTGAAATGTCATTGCCAGAATCCATAAATGAAATTGTGTAACGAAGCATATGTGTAACTGTTTGAAGTGAAGGTCTAAAGTTAACATTCTACTGCAATGATTTTACAAGTTGGATATCCAAATTTTAATTAGCTTTTTATCCAAATTTCAATCAGTTTAACATGTCCTTTCCACACTCGCACAACTCTCACATTCACTTAGTACTATTCCCAAACACACTCAGTAATTTCCCTTATTACTTCATGTGCATCTTCAATGATTATCTTGTTGTTACTTCCTATGCACCATACAGTATGAATGTTCAACGGTTCTCTTGCCGCTACTTGCTATACACATAAAATAGCACAACGTGCTCAATAACACCTGGTGCTATTAGTAGTGGCTCCAGACCACGTAGACGCTTCAAATAAATGCCAACAGATGGTTGTCAGCGGCTTTTTCCATGGTACCTTTGCTTTCACTCTAGCCTTCTCCTAAGACCAGTTCTAGCCTTCTTGTCAAGACTAGTGGTGCCTTTTTATTTTGTTTTATTGGTTTTATTATATATATACAGTTGAAGTCGGAAGTTTACATACACCTTAGCCAAATACATTTAAACTCTGTTTTTAACAATTCCTGACATTTATTCCTAGTACAAATTCCCTGTCTTAGGTCAGTTAGGATCACCACTTTATTTTTGAATGTGAAATGTCAGAATAATAGTAGAGAATGATTTATTTCAGCTTTTATTTCTTTCATCACATTCCCAGTGGGTCAGAAGGTTATATACACTCAATTAGTATTTGGTTGCTTTGACTTTAAATTGTTTAACTTGGGTCAAACGTTTCAGGTAGCCTTCCACAAGCTTCCCACAATAAGTTGGGTGAATTTTGGCCCATTCCTCCTGACAGAGCTGGTGTAACTGAGTCAGGTTTGTAGGCCTTCTTGCTCGCACACGCTTTTTCAGTTCTGACCACACGTTTTCTATAGGATTGAGGTCAGGGCTTTGTCATGGCCACTCCAATACCTTGACTTTGTTGTCCTGAAGCCATTTTGCCACAACTTTGGAAGTATGCTTGGGGTCATTGTCCATTTGGAAGACCCATTTGCGACCAAGCTTTAACTTCCTGACTGATGTCTTGAGATGTTGCTTCATTATATCCACATAATTTTCCTGCCTCATGATGCTATCTATTTTGTGAAGTGCACCAGTCCCTCCTGCAGCAAAGCACCCCCACAACATGATGCTGCCACCCCCGTGCGCCACGGTTGGGATGGTGTTCTTCGGCTTGCAAACCTCCCCCTTTTTCCTCCAAACATAACGATGGTCATTATGGCCAAACAGTTTTACTTTTGTTTCATCAGACCAGAGGACATTTCTCCAAAAAGTATGATCTTTGTCCCCATGTGCAGTTGCAAACCGTAGTCTGGCTTTTTTTGGCGGTTTTGGAGCAGTGGCTTCTTCCTTGCTGAGCGGCCTTTCAGGTTATGTCGATATAGGACTTGTTTTACTGTGGATATAGAAACTTTTGTACCTGTTTCCTCCAGCATCTTCACAAGGTCTTTTGCTGTTTCGCACCAAAGTATGTGCATCTCTAGAAGACAGAACGCGTCTCCTTCCTGAGCGGTATGACGGCTGCTTGGTCCCATGGTGTTTCTACTTGCGTGCTATTGTTTGTACAGATCAACGTGGTACCTTCAGGCGTTTGGAAATTGCTCCCAAGGATGAACCAGACTTGTGGATGTCTACATTTTTTTCTGCAGTCCTGGCAGATTTCTTAGATTTTCCCATGATGTCAAGCAAAGAGGCACTGAGTTTGAAGGTAGGCCTTGAAATACATCCACAGGTACACCTTCAATTGACTCAAATGATGTCAATTAGCCTATCAGAAGCTTCTAAAGCCATGACATTATTTTCTGGAATTTTCCAAGTTGTTTAAAGGTACAGTCAACTTGGTGAATGTAAACTTCTGACCCACTGGAATTGTGATACAGTGAATTATAAGTGAAATAATCTGTCTGTAAACAACTGTTGGAAAAATTACTTGTGTTATGCACAAAGTAGATGTCCTAACCGACTTGCCAAAACTATAGTTTGTTAACAAGAAATGTGTGGAGTGGTTGAAAAACAAGTGTATGTCGGCAGGTCCACGTCGTCTATTGGTCAGACGGGAATATCCCTCACTCTTCATAAAATTTGCTACCAGTTTTCCTCGCAGACCCTCACTGTAAAGCTCCGCAGGCAGAATCAATCATCTTCTTCGTGACACCAAATTGTGGTGGAAATTCAACACCAGGGACACCGGAAGTCAATATTAAATTAATAATTCTTTATTATCAGCAAGCTAGAGAGGTTCCAACGAACTTAATGTACCATAGTACACGTCGGTCGGGAGCTCCCCCGGGGCAGTCCCGTTACTTTTATTATATACGGCTATACAGAAAAAGACATATAAGCATGATTTACATTATTCTTTATTCATCATTAACTTTGGTTTCTGCACGTGACTGACCAATACCTCACAAGGCTTCTTCTCTCCAAACCGAGACCTTGAAACTGAGATACCCCTTTCAGTTCCCATACAGCAATGTTCTGGGCATACTGCCAAATTACTTATACTGATAGTGAGGATTCCTCCATGCACGATCAATCAGTCACTTCCATGAACCCATCTAATTGGTTATTATAAAAGCAGCATTGATCTGATACACAAACATACCATTTTCTCTCACACAGGCTTCCTTCTTTTCACTCTGTCAATTAGGTTATTATTGTGGAGTAACTACAATGTTGTTGATCCATCCTCCGTTTTCTCCTATCACAGCCATTAAACTTAAACTGTTTTAAAGTCATCATTGGCCTCATGGTGAAGTCCCTGAGTGATTTCCTTCCTTTCCGTCAACTGAGTTAGGAAGGATGTCTGTATCTTTGTAGGTACTGGGTGTTTTGATACACTATCCAAAGTGTAATTAATAACTTTACCATGCTCAAAGGGATATATATATATATATTTTTTTTTTTTTTTACCAATCTAGTAATAGATGCCATTTACGAGGCATTGGAAAACCTCCATGGTCTTTGTGGTTGAGTCTGTGTTTTGTAATTTACTGCTCGACTGCGAGGCCTTAATTGTATGTGTGGGGTACAGAGATGAGGTAGTCATTCAAACATTATGTTAAACACTTATTACATACAGAGTGAGTCCATGCCACTTATGTGACTTGTAAAGCAAATGTTTACTCCTAAACTTATTTAGGCTTGCCATAACAGAGGTTGAACACTTATTGACAATTCCACTTTGCCATTATGGGGTATTGTGTGTAGGCCAATGACAATAACATCTGAATTAAATCCATTTTAAATTCAGGCTGTAACACAACAAAATGTGGAAAAAGTAAAGGGGTGTGAATACTTTTTGAAGGCACTGTATGTGTGCCTTTATTCCTGTTTACATGTGATAAAGAGCGACTTGGTATTTGCATGAGTCAGACCTGGGTTCAAATGCTATTTAGGGTATTTCAATTACTTTCAAAGACATATTTGGATATTTGTTATTTGGAAACGTAGTTGAATATTGGAATGTATTTGGAAATACACCTGGAAAATATATATTGTTATTGATTTTATATACATTTTTTACGGAGTAGATCAGCTTTAATGCCGCAGATTGTAGCTTCCATCAATGTAATTGCCTGCATCATTTCCAATCCCCCATATTTCTTTGTAAATATACAGTACCAGTTTTTATTTAATTGTACTATGTTCTAAATTGTAGAATAATAGTGAAGACATCAAAACTATAAAATAACACATGGAATCATGTAGTAACCAAAAAAGTGTTAAACAATTGATTTTAGATTCTTCAATGTAGCCACTCTTTGCCTTGTGTCATTAGCCGGTGTGTGTAGCTGGTGTAAAAGTCAGGCGCAGGAAAGCGGAGATGAGTGAACAACGTATTTAATAAAATACTGAAAAAGGATAACAAAAATACAACGTGCCCTTAAACACACAGGCGTAAATAACCAGCCGTAATAAACCGACAAAGAACAACAAACAATCACGCACAAAAACCATGGGGAAAACAGAGGGTTAAATAATGAACATGTAATTTGGGAATTGAAACCAGGTGTGTAAAACAAAGACAAAACAAATGGAACATGAAAAATGGATTGGCGATGGCTAGAAAGCCGAAAACCGCCGAACAAGGAGAGGGGCCGACTTCGCCGGAAGTCGTGACAGTACCCCTTGACGAGCGGCTCCAGCAGCGCGCCGACACCGATCTCAGGGACGACCCGGAGGACGAGGCCCAGGGCGATCCGGATGGAGACGG
Organism: Hucho hucho; assembly: GCA_003317085.1. NCBI lineage: Eukaryota > Metazoa > Chordata > Actinopteri > Salmoniformes > Salmonidae > Hucho > Hucho hucho. The sequence continues at coordinate 186,941 of QNTS01002287.1, read as the reverse complement.
TGGAACTCCCGCAGCATCGAAGGGTCCAACACGTCCTCCACAGCATCTCTCTTCCGGACCGTACCTCTCCCACTCCACGAGGTACTGAAGGCCCCTCTTCCAACGCCTCGAGTCCATGATGGCTCGAACAGCATACGCCGGGGCCCCCTCGATGTCCAGAGGGGGCGGAGGAACCTCCCGCACCTCAGACTCCTGGAGTGGACCAGCCACCACCAGCCTGAGAGACACATGGAACGAGGGGTTCATGCGGTAATCTGGGGGGAGCTGTAACCTGTAACAAACCAAGTTCAGTCTCCTCAGGACAACAGACGGAACATACAGACGCCCAGCTGGACACTGAGAGGGAGTGGGCTCTGTACATAATGCCCACTCAATGTCCGCGTCCAGCTCGCTCCCACACTACCGGTGCCACCAGGCAAGAGGCCGGGAGTATGGGAGTGTGATCCGTGGACCGCTCCTCTGTGTCATTCATCCGGGACAGTGCGTCTGCCTTAGCGTTCTGGTGACCTGGTCGGTAGGAAAGGGTGAAGACAAAACGGGTAAAGAACATGGCCCACCTTGCCTGGTGTGGGTTCAGTCTCCTCGCCGCCCGGATGTACTCCAGATTGCGGTGATCAGTCCAGATGAGAAAAGGTTGTTTAGCCCCCTCAAGCCAAGGTCTCCACACCATCAGAGCCTTGACGACAGCCAACAGCTCCCGGTCCCCCACATCATAGTTTTGCTCTGCCGGGCTGAGCTTCTTCAAAAAGAAGGCACAGGGGCGGAGCTTCGGTGGGGTAACCGAACGCTGAGAGAGCACGGCTCCTATCCCAGCCTCGGACGCGTCCACCTCCACTATGAACGCCAAAGAGGGATCCGGATGAGCCAGCACGGGAGCCGAGGTAAACAGAGCCTTCAGGTGACCAAAAGCCCTGTCCGCCCCAGCCGACCACTGCAGTCGTACCGGTCCCCCCTTCAGTAGTGAGGTAATTGGAGCCGCTACCTGACCAAAGCCCCAGATAAACCTCCGGTAGTAGTTGGCAAACCCTAAGAACCACTGCACCTCCTTTACCGTGGTGGGAATCTGCCAATTACGCACGGCTGAAATGCGGTCACTCTCCATCTCCACCCCTGACGTGGAAATGAGGTACCCTAGGAAGGAGACGGACTGTTGGAAGAACAGACATTTCTCAGCCTTGACATACAGTTCATGTTTCAACAGTCGACCAAGCACCCTGCACACCAGGGACACATGCTCGGCGCTTGTAGTGGAGTATATCAGAATGTCGTCGATATACACCACTGCACCCTGCCCATGCAGGTCCCGGAAAATCTCGTCAACAAAGACCTGAAAGACTGATGGAGCATTCATCAACCCGCACAGCATGACGAGGTATTCATAGTGCCCTGAGGTGGTACTAAATGTCGTCTTCCACTCGTCCCCCTCCCGGATACGCACCAGCCTGTAAGCGCTCCTGAGATCCAATTTTGTGAAGAAGCACGCCCCGTGCATTGACTCGATTGCACTGGCTATGAGAGGCAGCGGGTAGCTGTATCTCACAGTGATCTGATTGATACCCCGATAGTCAATACACAGGCGCAGACCTCCATCCTTCTTCTTCACAAAAAATAAACTCGGGGAGGCAGGTGAAGTGAAGGGCCGAATGTATCCCTGCCCCAGGGATTCGGAGACATATGTTTCCATAGCCGCCGTCTCCTCCTAGGACAGAGGATACACGTGACTCCTGGGAAGTGCTGCGTCTACCAGGAGATTTATCGCACAATCCCCCCGTCGATGGGGTGGTAATTTAGTCGCCCTCTTCTTACAGAAGGCGAGAGCCAAATCGGCATATTCTGAGGGGATGCGCACGGTGGAAACCTGGTCTGGACTTTCCACCGTAGTCGCACCGATGGAAACCCCTACACACCTACCTGAGCACTTTCGTGACCACCCCTTGAGAGCCCTCTGTTGCCACGAAATAGTGGGGTCATGACAGACCATCCAGGGTAGGCCCAGCACCACGGGAAACACAGGAGAATCAATAAGGAAGAGACTGATTCTCTCCTTGTGACCCTCCTGCGTAACCATGTCTAGTGGAGCGGTGGCCTCCCTAATCAGCCCTGACCGTAATGGTCGACTATCTAGGGCGTGCACAGGGAAGGGCATATCAACAGGAACAATGGGGATCCCTAAACTATGGGCAAAAGAACGGTCAATAAAATTCCCAGCTGCGCCTGAATCTACGAGCGCCTTATGCTGTGAATGCGGGGAAAACTCAGGAAATTCAATAAACACATACATATGAGCAACAGGGGGCTCTGGGTGAGCCTGGTGCCTACTCACCTGGGGTGACACGACAGTGCCCTGCCTGCTGCCTCGACTCCCAGAGGAACCCCCCCAGTGCCCTCTGCGGCCACAGATGGTGCAGGGAATGGCCCCTCCTCTGGTCGCCCTAAGTGCGGCACCTCCCAGCTCCATGGGCATCGGAGCAGAGGTGCTGGGGGATGGAACTGACAGGCCCCGATTCGGACGTCCGCGGGTGGCCAGCAGGTTGTCCAGCCGGATGGACAGGTCCACCAGCTGGTCCAATGTGAGGGTGGTGTCTCGGCAGGCCAACTCCCAACGGACGTCCTTGCGCAGACTGCACCGGTAGTGATCGATCAGGGCCCTGTCATTCCATCCCGCGCTGGCAGCCAGGGTCCGAAAGTCCAAAGCAAAATCCTGCGCACTCCTCATCCCCTGCCTCAGATGGAACAGACGTTCATTACTCTGCGTAATGATCCAACGCCGCGTCTCCCTCACTCCATACGGCATTGGCCCATTCCAGGGCTTTGCCTGAGAGGCAGGAGACGAGGGCGGAAACGCTCTCACGTCCCGAAGGAGCCGGGTGGGCGGTCGCCAGGTAGAGTTCCAGCTGGAGTAGGAACCCCTGGCATCCGGCAGCCGTCCCATCATACTCCCTCTGGAGCGCGAGCTGAATCCCGCTGGGACCGGGTGAAGGAGGGGTGAACAGTGGGACCGGCTGTAGAGGTGGTGGTGGAGGCGCTGGCAGACCTCCTTCTCTCTCCCATCTCTCCATCGTCTGCAGCACGCGATCCATGGCGGTGCCCAGACGTTGCAACATGTTCGCGTGCTGCTGGACGCTCTTCTACTGCCACCGGGAGGGATTCTGCTCCTGCTGACTCCATTCGTTGTGGTGCGTGATTCTGTCAGCCGGTGTGTGTAGCTGGTGTAAAAGTCAGGCGCAGAAAAGCAGAGATGAGTGAACAACGTATTTAATAAAATACGGAAAAAAGGATAACAAAAATCCAACGTGCCCTTAAACACACAGGCGTAAATAACCAGCCGTAATAAACCGACAAAGAACAACAAACAATCACTCACAAAAAACATGGGGAAAACAGAGGGTTAAATAATGAACATGTAATTTGGGAATTGAAACCAGGTGTGTAAAACAAAGACAAAAACAAATGGAACATGAAAAATGGATCGGCGATGGCTAGAAAGCCGATGACGTCGTCCTCCGAAAACCGCCCGAACAAGGAGAGAGACCGACTTCGGCGGAAGTCGTGACACCTTGATGACAGCTTTTCACACTTGGCATTCTCTCAATCACATTCACCTGGAATGCTTTTCCAATAGGCTTGAAGGAGTTCTCACAGATGCTGAGCACTTGTTGCTTGCATTTCCTTCACTCTGCAGTCCAACTCATCCCAAACCATCTCAATTGGGTTGAGGTCGTTTGATTGTGGAGGCCAGGTCATCTGATGCATCGCTCCATCACTCTCCTTCTTCACTGTAACAAATTATTTTTTGTTTCAACTTATTATCTCCAGTGGTCTAGTTGCGTGGCCTTTTTCAAGCTCAGAGTACTTCACATTTCACATTATCCTAGCTTTTATTACATTTATTTTGGCTAACAATAGACGGGTCATTTGATGTTTGTTAATTGTTCATTTAATTTGATATTATTTGAATCAACTTAAACCTGTTATGTTAACAGTAAATGTGGAGTTCTAATAACTAAAGCTACATTATTGTTGAAAAATAATAGACAGTGAAGTCAACTGCTTCATTTCAGTATAACCAACCATTTTTTGTTGAATTAATTTCACATTTTTTAAAGTCAACTTTCAATAAAGTTATCATAACTAGTTAACAGTTATGATAACCACATTTAAAGTCTACATAACAAAATTGTCTATGCTAGGATAAGGTGACATGTAATGTACTCTAAGCTTGAACAAGGCCATGTAACTAGATAACTGGAAATAAAAAGTTTAACAACATTAAAGTGTGAATTATCTGATCTAAAGCCACATTTAAGAGTTAACCATTTACAATCCTTGTTCAATCAACAGGCACTTAAGTCAAGCCTACTTCATTGTGAGTTATTGTAACAGAGTTCTCAACCTGTTTGGCTGGTGGTGCTACACTGTGGCTATGAGCAAGTTAAGCAGGCCACACATAAATAACTATACTATTAACAGACAAGCTTGCCACAGGCTGCAATTTGAGAACCACTGTTCTAACTCAACAAAATGACTTTGACGAATAAAAAATGTAAGCTTAATATAACCCAGTATGTATTTTAACAAAGTTAAAACATTTTAAAAAATGATGGCGTAGCAGTCGGACGCTTGTTTTTGTCCTGTCCAGTCTAAACATTGTTTTCCTTCCTTGTTTTTTTCATATTTATTTTTTGTACAGTGGGGCAAAAAAGTATTTAGTCAGCCACCAATTGTGCAAGTTCTCCAACTTAAAAAGATGAGAGAGGCCTGTAATTTTCATCATAGGTACACTTCAACTATGACAGACGAAATGAGAAAAAGAAATCCAGAAAATCACATTGTAGGATTTTTAATTTATTTATTTGCAAATTATGGTGGAAAATAAGTATTTGGTCA
>QNTS01002287.1:131037-181757 GCA_003317085.1 Hucho hucho | reverse complement strand
TGACCAAATACTTATTTTCCACCATAATTTGCAAATAAATTAATTAAAAATCCTACAATGTGATTTTCTGGATTTTTTTTCCTCATTTTGTCTGTCATAGTTGAAGTGTACCTATGATGAAAATTACAGGCCTCTCTCATCTTTTTAAGTGAGAGAACTTGCACAATTGGTGGCTGACTAAATACTTTTTTTCCCCACTGTATATATTTTAATATCACTTTCCATCTACGGACTGAATATACTCTTCTGCAACCCGCCTCCCCCAATGTGGTATGGATCTACTATTTTTATAGTTAAGAACTGGAACCCCATCAAAAGCTAGCCAGCTAACTGGCTACCAGCTAATTGGCTACTAGGTAGCCGTGGCCCGCTAACTGTCTAGAGCACATCGGACTGTTTGCCTAAGAGGCCTATCTGGCAATTTCTCTGGTCACTATACCTATTCTGCCAATTGGCCTGGTTTACCATACCGAGCTCTGCTGATCCGTCTTCTGAGCCGGAACCCCAACAGCAGCTAGCCAGCTAACTAGCTTTTAGCTAGTGGTCATCAGCCATCTCTAGCACGGACAACTCAAGCCAGTCTGTACAGCGCGACTCAAACCAGAGCAAATCTGACTTATTTTTCTCCATATCTCCAGATTCCTACCGCAAGCCCTGAACCTTTTTCCACCTGAATCATCGCAGCTAGCTAGCTGCTATCCGAGTGGCCACTCCTGGCTAACATCTTTGTCCCGAAGCAAGAACCAATTAGCCTAGAGCCAGCCTTGCTAGGCCCATCTCCCGGCTAGCCGTAGAGGTCGATCAGCCACTCCTTGGGCCTAATGCCTATTTTGGCAACAGGCCTGGACCCCCGCCGACCCATCACGACTGGACCACCGACGTGATTCGCCCGAGGGTTTTTTTCTCTCAACTGGCTCCGCTGTCGCAACGTCCCCTAAATGCCACGGCCTGCAAGCTGTCCTGAGCACATCGGACTGTTAGCTTAAGAGGCCCATCAGACAAACTCTTTGGCCATTTATACCTATTTTGCCAAATGGCCTGGTTTACTATACGGAGCCCTGCTGATTCGTATGCCGACGGAACAGCACGAGGGGGCCACAACAGACTTTCTTCCGTCACAACGTCTCTCCAAGGTCTTTCTGCTAGCTTACTAGCCCCGGCCCGCTAGCTGCTTGAAGCCACTCACTGGACTCCTATGACCACTCGGCTACGCATGCCTCTCGCTAACGTCAATATGCCTTGTCCATTGCTGTTTTGGTTAGTAATTATTGCCTTATTTCACTGTAGAGCCTCTAGCCCTGCTCAATACGCCTTAGTTAACACTTTAGTTCCACCTCCAACACATGCGGTGACATCACCTGGTTTAAATGATATTTCTAGAGACAATATCTCTTTCATCGTCACTCTATGCACAGGTTTACCTCCACTGTATTCACATCCTACCATACCTTTGTCTGTACATTATGCCTTGAATCTATTCTACCGTACCCAGAAATTTGCTCCTTTTACTCTCTGTTCTGAACGTACTAGACAACCATTCCTTTTAGCCTTTAGCCGTACCCTTATCCTACTCCTCCTCTGTTCCTCTGGTGATGTGAAGGTTAATCCAGGCCCTGCAGTGGCTAGCTCCACTCCCATTCCCCAGGCGATATCATTTGTTGACTTCTGTAACTGTAAAAGCCTTGGTTTTATGCATGTTAACATTAGAAGCCTCCTCCCTAAGTTTGTTTTATTCACTGCACTAGCACACTCTGCCAACCCGGATGTCCTAGCCGTGTCTGAATCCTGGCTTAGGAAGACCACCAAAAACCCTGAAATTTCCATCCCTAACTATAACATTTTCCAACAAGATAGAACTGCCAAAGGGGGTGGTGTTGCAATCTACTGCAGAGATAGCCTGCAGAATTCTGTCTTACTATCCAGGTCTGTACCCAAACAATTCGAGCTTCTACTCTTAAAAATCCACCTTTCCAGAAACAAGTCTCTCACCGTTGCCGCTTGCTATAGACCACCCTCTGCCCCCAGCTGTGTCCTTGACACCATATGTGAACTGATTGCCCCCATCTATCCTCAGAGCTCGTGCTGCTAGGTGACCTAAACTGGGACATGCTTAACACCCCGGCCATCCTACAATCTAAGCTTTATGCCCTCAATCTCACACAAATTATCAATGAACCCTCCAGGTACAACCCCAAATCCGTAAACACATAGATATCATCCTAACCAACTTGCCCTCCAAATACAAATACATGCTGTTGTCAACCAAGATCTCAGCGATCACTGCCTCATTGCCTGCATCCGTAATGGGTCTGCGGTCAAACGACTACCCCTCATCACTGTCAAACGCTCCCTAAAACACTTCAGCGAGCAGGCCTTTCTAATCGACCTGGCCCGGGTATCCTGGAAGGATATTGACCTCATCCCGTCAGTAGAGGATGCCTGGTTATTCTTTAAAAGTGCCTTCCTCACCATCTTAAATAAGCATGCCCCTTTCAAAAATAATTGACCCAGGAACAGATATAGCCCTTGGTTCTCTCCAGACCTAACTGCCCTTGACCAGCACAAAAACATATTGTGTCATTCTGCATTAGCATCGAATAGACCCCGCGATATGCAACTTTTCAGGGAAGTTAGGAACCAATATTCACAGGCAGTTAGGAAAGCTAAGGCCAGCTTTTTCAAGCAGAAATGTGCATCATGTAGCACAAACTTAAAAAAGTTCTGGGACACTGTAAAGTCCATGGAGAATAAGAGCACCTCCTCCCAGCTGCCCACTGCACTGAGGCTAGGAAATACTGTCACCACCAACAAATCCACTATAATTGAGAACTTCAATAAGCATTTTTCTACGGCTGGCGATGCTTTGCACCTGGCTACCCCTAACCCGGTCAACAGCCCTGCACTCCCCACAGCAACTCGCTCAAGCCAAATGGCTATCCGGACTTTTTGCATTGTACATATACTGCCTCAATCAGCCTGACTAACCGGTGTCTGTATGTAGCCTCGCTACTTTTATAGCCTCGCTACTTTTATAGCCTCGCTACTGTATATAGCCTCGCTACTGTATATACTGTTGTTTTTATTTCTTTACCTACTTATTGTTCACCTAATATCTTTTTTATTTATTTGTAATTTTTTGCATTGCTGGTTAGAGCCTGTAAGCATTTCACTGTAAGGTCTACACCTGTTGTATTCGGCGCACGTGACAAATAAACTTAATTTATTTAAATTAACCTAATGCTCAGGTCCTCCGAGAGAGAGAGAAAGAAAGAAGGAAAGAGAAAAAGAGAGATAATTAGAGAGAGCATACTTAAATTAACACAGGACACCGGATAAGAGAGGAGAAATACTACAGATATAACAGACGGACCCTAGCCCCTCGACACATAAACTACTGCAGCATAAATACTGGAGGCTGAGACAGGAGGGGTCGGGATAAACTGTGGACCATCTGGACCCTCTCTTTCTTAAATTATCTGCCGAAATTGTTGCAACCCCTATTACTAGCCTGTTCAACCTCTCTTTCGTATCGTTTGAGATTCCCAAAGATTGAAAAGCTGCCGCAGTCATCCCTCTTCAAAGGGGGAGACACTCTAGACCCAAACTGCTACAGACCTGTATCTATCCTACCCTGCCGTTCTAAGGTCTTCGAAAGCCAAGTTAACAAACAGATCACCGACCATTTCGAATCCCACTGTACCTTCTACGCTATGCAATCTGGTTTCAGAGCTGGTCATGGGTGCACCCAAGCCAAGCTCAAGGTCCTAAACGATATCATAACTGCCATCGATAAGAGACAATACTGTGCAGCCGTATTCATCGACCTGGCCAAGGCTTTTGACTCTGTCAATCACCACATTCTTATTGGCAGACTCAACAGCCTTGGTTTCTCAAATGATTGCCTCGCTTGGTCCACCAACTACTTCTCTGATAAGAGTTCAGTGTGTCAAATCGGAGGGCCTGTTGTCCGGACCTCTGGCAGTCTCTATGGGGGTGTCACAGGGTTCAATTCTCGGGCCGACTCTCTTCTCTGTATACATCAATGATGTTGAACTTGCTGCTGGTGATTCTCTGATCCACCTCTACGCAGACGACACAATTCTGTATACTTCTGGCCCTTCTATGGACACTGTGTTAACTAACCTCCAGACGAGCTTCATTGCCATACAGTGAAGACTGAAATCCTGCAGCGCCCACAAGGTCCCACATGCCCGTCTGAAGAGAGACAGAATAACAACAAACAAATCCAGAAAAACGCATGTGAAAAATGTTATAAATTGATTTGCATTTTAATGAGGGAAATAAGTATTTGACCCCTCTGCAAAACATGACTTAGTACTTGCAGGCAAAACCCTTGTTGGCAATCACAGAGGTCAGACGTTTCTTGTAGTTGGCCACCAGGTCAGCACACATCTCAGGAGGGATTTTGTCCCTCTCCTCTTTGCAGATCTTCTCCAAGTCATTAAGGTTTCGAGGCTGACATTTGGCAACTCGAACCTTCAGCTCCCTCCACAGATTTTCTATGGGATTAAGGTCTGGAGACTGGCTAGGCCCCTCCAGGACCTTAATGTGCTTCTTCTTGAGCCACTCCTTTGTTGCCTTGGCCGTGTGTTTTGGGTCATTGTCATGCTGGAATACACATCAACGGCCCATTTTCAATGCCCTGGCTGAGGGAAGGAGGTTCTCACCCAAGATTTGACGGTACATGGCCCCGTCCATCGTCCCTTTGATGCGGTGAAGTTGTCCTGTCCCCTTAGCAGAAAAACACCCCCAAAGCATAATGTTTCCACCTCCATGTTTGACGGTGGGGATGATGTTCTTGGGGTCATAGGCAGCATTCCTCCTCCTCCAAACACGGCGAGTTGAGTTGATGCCAAAGAGCTCCATTTTGGTCTCATCTGACCACAACACTTTCACCCAGTTGTCCTCTGAATCATTCAGATGTTCATTGGCAAACTTCAGACGGGCATGTATATGTGCTTTCTTGAGCAGGGGGACCTTTCAGGCGCTGCAGGATTTCAGTTCTTCATGGCGTAGTGTGTTACCAATTGTTTTCTTGGTGACTATGGTCCCAGCTGCCTTGAGATCATTGACAAGATCCTCCCGTGTAGTTCTGGGCTGATTCCTCACCGTTCTCATGATCATTGCAACTCCACGAGGTGAGATCTTGCATGGAGCCCGAGGCCAAGGGAGATTGACAGTTCTTTTGTGTTTCTTCCATTTGCGAATAATCGCACTAACTGTTGTCACCTTCTCACCAAGCTGCTTGGCGATGGTCTTGTAGCCCATTCCAGCCTTGTGTAGGTCTACAATCTTGTCCCTGACATCATTGGAGAGCTCTTTGGTCTTGTCCATGGTGGAGAGTTTGGAATCTGATTGATTGATTGCCTCTGTGGACAGGTGTCTTTTATACAGGTAACTTGAAGAGTGTGCTCCTAATCTCAGCTCTTTACCTGTATAAAAGACACCTGGGCACCAGAAATCTTTCTGATTGAGAGGGGGTCAAATACTTATTTCCCTCATTAAAATGCAAATCAATTTATAACATTTTTCACATGCGTTTTTCTGGATTTTTGTTTTGTTTTTCTGTCTCTCACTGTTCAAATAAACCTACCATTAAAATTATAGACTGATCATTTCTTTGTCAGTGGGCAAACGTACAAAATCAGCAGGGGATCAAATACTTTTTTCCCTCACTGTAGCTACACATGCCTAAAGCTGATGTTTGGCTAGCATGTCACTGAATACAACCACAATAGTAAAATAAACTGATAACAGCTCATCTAATAGTAATTATAACTACAAGCATAGCTACAGTTGGCTTTTGTAGCTAGCTACTGTTATACAAGTTATCAAATAAATGACAAGTTAGTCAGCATGTGTGCAATTTGGCGCCATGTGTGCTGCTGGCTAGAGCGGTACTATTTAACAGCATGATAACAGTAAGCTTAGCTACAATTCTACTACAGTACACGTAGTAGTGATGGGTCGTTCCTCTCTCTCCTCGGCTCTAAGAGCCGGCTCTTGTAGGTGAACGTTGGGAGCCAGCTTGCATATCAGAAGAGCCGAATCTATTTATAAAAATATAAAATAATTAAGATATGAATAATCTAAAAAAAAATAACAATTATGAATAGAATTAACTAATTAAAAGAACAAAAAAATAAATAAAATGATATAGGCCTAAATGCTCATGCGCACACATTCGTGTGCGCTTGGAACAACAGCCTCACCTGTTGTTCCTGTCAATCAGACACGCAGTGTCAACCAATGAACCAAAGATGCGTGAGGGAGGGCCGAGCCACCTCACTCATAATCACACACTTAGCAGCCGAGGAGAGAGAGGAAGGACAGCTGTGAAAATAACAGCTGGAAAATGAGTCGGAAGCACAGTAGCATTTGGATGCATTTTAATAATGTAGACAATGTTAGCGCACAGTGTAGAATTTGCCAACACAAAATCTCATATAAAGCCGGTTCTACGCACAACCTACACCGGCATATGCGAACTGTGCACCCAACTGTGAAGCTAGCTGTAGAGGATCTTCGAGAAACTAGCGGGCCTGCTAGTGATAGTGGTGGAGCCAGCACCTCCACACGTGGAGATGTATCCACTCAGTCAATTAGGCCTACTCCGCGACCCACAGCAACGCAGTCTTCTATGGACCAGTTTATGCCAAAGTCTATGTCTGTAGCAAAACAAGGCCAAATTGATATTGCATTGGCTAAAATGATTGCCACCGATTTCCAGCCATTTTCGATAGTGGAGGACAGAGGTTTTAGAAATTATAGCAATAGTCTAAATCCAATGTACACAATTCCAAGCAGGAAAACCCTTTCAAAATCACTTATTCCACAACTGTACGAGAGCACACAGGCTTCAGTGCGGGAAAGAGTCCAACAAGCTACTGCGGTTTGCCTAACCACTGACTGCTGGACATCAAGGGTAACTACTTCTTACATGTCGGTTACATGTTACTTCATAGAAGATTTGTCTATGTCTAGCTATCTTCTGGACTGCTTTGAGTTCAGTCGACAGACACACCTCAAGAGAACTTGGTAGAGGAACTGTTGAGAGTGGCCAGAGAATGACAAGTAGATGGAAAAGTGGTCTGTTGTGTTAGTGACAATGCAGCTAACATAACCAATGCCATGAAAATGTTTAACCTGTTTGAGCTAGGGGGCAGTATTTTTAAGTTTGGATGAAAAACGTGCCCAGAAGCTAGGATATGCATATAATTAGTAGCTTTGGATAGAAAACACTCTGAAGTTTCTAAAACTGTTAAAATAATGTCTGTGAGTATAACAGAACTGATATGGCAGGCGAAAACCCAAGCAAAATCCATCTAGGAAGTGGGATTTTTTGAGGTGACCAGTTTTCAAATGAAGGCCTATTGGTTATATAGGGGAATAGCTCCCAGATTGCAGTTCCTATGGCTTCCACTAGATGTCAAGTCTTTAGAAAAAGGTTTCACGCTTTTATCTTCAATAACCATGGAGTTAGAGAAGTTCTTCCTGAGGTCACGTCAAGTGTACTATTATGGATTTCGCACGTAACAGTCAGCACGCACTTAGCACTTTTTCTGTTCTATTCATCAGGCTATATTCCGTCTGAAATATTATAATTTATATTAATTTTAGGGTATCTGCAATTTGATTAGAAACGCTGTTTGACTTGTTTCGACTAACTTTACCGGTACTTTTGGGATATTGCTTGTCTGCATGGATGAACGCCTTTGGGCAGGTGGATTACTGAACAAAACGCGCCAACCAAACTGAGCTTTATGGATATAAAGAGGGACTTTATCAAACAAAAGGACCTTTTATTGTATAACCGGGACGCTTGGGTATGCCATCAGATGAAGATCTTCAAAGGTAAGCGATTTATTTTATGCTATTTTTGAGTTTTGTGACAGCTCTGCTGGTTATGTTATTATGCTAATTGAATATTTGAGCGGGGCGCTGTCCTCAGACAATCAAATGTTCTGCTTTCGCCGTAAAGCCTTTTTTAAATCTGACACTGCTGTTAGATTAACAAGATTCTAAGCTTTTGAATGGTGTGCAACACTTGTATTTTCATGAATGTTTGAAATTAGTATTTCTGTAATTTGAATTTGGCACTCTGCAATTTCACCGGATGTTGTCGATGTGGGACGTGACTTAGCGCAAACAGGTTAAATGGACCCATCATCCATGTCTTGCCCACACAATCAATCTGATTTTAAGAGATGCTCTGAAGGTGATGAAACCCACTGTGGACAAAGTGAAAGCAGCTGTGGAATACTTCCACAGGAGCACAGTAGGTGCTCCAAAACTAAAGTCTTCACAACGCCAGATGGGGATACCTGAGCTGAGGCCTAAACAAGTCTGGTGGTGGAATTCAACATTTTATATGTTGAAGCGGTTTCTTGAGTAAAAGGATGCCATCATCTCTACCCTGGCCATTGTCAATGCACCTGTTGATGCTCTGACCCAAGAAGAATGGGAGGTGGTGGAGGAGGTGTGCAGAGTCCTGGAACCCTTTGAGCAGGTCACTGTGGAGATCAGTGGAGAGAGGTACAGTAAGCAGTTATTACTACATCATTATTTAATCCAGTATAATATATGTATATGAGCAGTAGATGAGAATGTAGTATCAGTAGACAAAACATGAACCTGAATTAATAAGTTACTGTTCTCTCTTTTCAGCTATGTGACAGCCTCAAAAATGATACTCCTGTGTAAGGGTCTGCAGCGAATCACAGCCAGCTGCCAGAGAGAAGCAAATGTAACCACAGGACATGTGACAGAGTTGATGGACACCCTATGTTCATCAATGGACAGAAAGTTCCACGGAATGGAATATAATCATGTGCTATCAGAAACCGCTGCACTTGACCCCAGGTTTAAGAAGTTAGCCTTCAGTGATGCCAGAGCGATTGATGAGGATCTTCAAAGAATAACCTCAGCAGCAGGGAGGGACAGCCCCAGCAGTCTGCTGGCTCAGGCACCAGGGCAACAGGAAGAAGAGGGATCAGATGGAGCAGAAGAACCATCAGGAGTGCCACAAACGTCTGCTGTTTGGATGCTGTTTGACGAGTGAGCAACTGGGGATGCAGCACGAAGGAATCCCTCAAGCAGATGCCATAACGGAGGTCCGATCCTATTTGGAGGAGCTGCAGTTTTGCACATTGTTATTTATTTTTATTTGATATGGTGCAATATTCTATTATTAGGTTGCTCAGATTGTATTAGTTTTGAATGGTTAGATTTATATGCACTTTGTTTATATACATTAAAAATGTATACGTTAAATGCAAATGTTTAATAGCATTCTTTTTCATAACCAATGCATTTTTAAATACATTGTGGTTAAGGTAGAGTATGATTTAATTTCATAATTTAATTAGAATTGTTTTAACACCAATCATAGTCAAACTATCGTAAACTTTTTGACTTTGAATACAAAACATATATTTTTTTAAGAGTTGTTTGGGAGCCAAAAGAGCCGGCTCTTTTTGGTGAGCTGAGCCAAATGAGCCGGCTCACTGAAAAGAAACGGAATGCCCATCACTAACACGTAGAATTGCACAAACTGATAGGAAAATACTATTTGCCAAACGTAGCCAAATATCTGTTTTTCTTTCTTAATTTAACCAAAATTACCATTTTAACATTGAGTGTGTGCGGTGCTAACCAGCTGGCTAGCATGTAACAAAGTGGCTAATGTCCTTGCTATTCTTGTGCTGAAAAGTTATCGTTATTTTTTATAAAGGGCACTTGTTAACTTACCCAATAAATATTTATATTGTGTAGGTTACCAAGTAGATAAATAGCATGCTAGTGGTTGTATTGTTTTAAAGGAGATACTCACCTTTTGCCAGCTTATAAGTTAAGACAATGTAATGACTTGTAGTTATTATAACTTGCCATGCTTCGTCAACACAACAAGGATCTTGTTTTAGTTTATTTGACTTATTAGTTCTGATTTGAAAGTTGACTGAGCAAATTGTTCTTTGTTAACTGAAATTGATTTTTTATGTTTACAGCTTTTTTTGAGTTGAAGTCAACTTAACTTAACATGATTTGTCAAATCAACACATTTTGCACATTTAGTTAAGTTGAATAGATGAAATAAGTTATTTTGACTTAATTCCCCAAACCTTTTTTACAGTGTTGGTCAAATAGCCCTTACACAGCCTGGAAGTCAGAAGGCTTAGTGTAGTAGTGCAAAAGAGTCAGGCGCAGGACAGCAGAGATGAGCAACACAACGTAGTTTACTCAAAATATTTACAAAGTAGAAACAAATACTAAGCCGACCGCTGAACGCTGCCCGAACAAGGAGAGGGACCGACTTCGGCGGAAGTCGTGACACTGGAGGTGTGTTTTGGGTCATTGTCCTGTTTAAAAACAAATGATAGTCCCACTAAGGGAAAACCAGATGGGATCGCATATCGCTGCAGAATGCTGTGGTAGCCATGCTGGTTAAGTGTGCCTTGAATTCTAAATAAATCACAGACAATGTCACCAGCAAAGCACCCCCACACCATCACACCTCCTCCTCCATGCTTTACGGTGGGAACCACACATGCGGAGATCATCCGTTCACCTACTCTGCAACTCACAAAGACACGGCGGTTGGAACCAACAATCTCAAAAATCAGATCAAAGGACAGATTTCCACCGGTCTAATGTCCATTGCTCGTGTTTCTTGGCCCAAGCAAGTCTCTTCTTATTATTGGTGTCCTTTAATAGTAGTCTCCTCTGAACAGTTGATGTTGAGATGTGTCTGTTACTTGAACTCTGTGAAGCATTTATTTGGGCTGCAATTTCTAATGAACTTATCCTCTGCAACAAGTTCCTTTCCTGTGGTGGTCCTCATGAGAGCCAGTTTCATCATAGCGCTTGATGGTTTTTGGAACTGCACTTGAAGAAACTTTCAAAGTTCTTGAAATTTTTCAGATTGACTGACCTTCATGTCTTAAAGTTATGATAGACTGCCGTTTCTCTTTACTTATTTGAGCTGTTCTTGCCATAATATGGACTTGGTCTTGTACCAAATAGGGCTATCTTCTGTATACCACCACTACCTTGTCACAACACAACTGATTGGCTCAAACGCATTAAGAAGGAAAGAAATTCCACAAATAACTTTTAACAAGGCACACCTATTAATTGAAATGCATTCCAGATGACTACCTAATGAAGCAGTACCAGTCAAAAGTTTGGAGAGAATGGTTGAGAGAATGCCAAGAGTGTGCAAAGCTGTCATCAAGGCAAACAGTGGCTTCTATAAAATATAAAATATATTTGTTTAACACTATTTTGGTTACTACATGATTCCATATGCGTTATATCATAGTTTTGCTGTCTTCACTATTATTCTACAATGTATAAAATAGGTCAAATAAAGAAAAACCCTGGAATGAGTAGGTGTGTCCAAACTTTTGACTAGTATTGTGTGTGTGTGTGTGTGTGTATATATATATTTTTATTTTGTAATAATTTTCCCATAACCCTACCACCGCTGCCCTAATTCAATAAAATAATGGACAACAACACTTAGGCTTCTACTTCCAGCTTATATATATATGACACAATGTATTTTACCATAGTTATCTTTTGTTTGTTTTTAATCCCATCCCATCTGAAGACCATCCAGTTTGATTTCTATTTTGCCATATATTTGGAAAGTATTGGCATGTATTTGAAAACACTCAAATACTGTGTATTTTCAAATGCAAATAAATACTCCCATGCATTTGAACCCAGGTCTGTTTGGTAATAGAAATAATGAATTTGGAAATAAGGTTAGAAAATATTTTCAAATAGTCTGCTTTTTAGTAAATTATTAGAAAATACTTTCAAATACTTCCAATAGACATAGTTGATTTGGGTGACATTTTTTGAAAATACTCAAATATATATATATTTTTTTAAATAAAGTATTTCAATAAGAAATAATCAAATTCACATGCATTTGAACCCAGGTCTGGCGTGAGTGTTTGTCTGTGTGTCTTGCATATAGGCTGTGTCTGTGTGACTTGGCACAGAACATCCCTCTCACTGAGAGAGACAAATTATTGATCCCCCACTGCCTTGCTTTGCTTCCAGGACCACCTGGTGAGGCTGCCCACAAACATCGCCTGCTTGAAAAGATTCTCTTTGAACGAGCGAGTGCTCCAATGTTTCAGTTCAGGGAGTGGCCTGGGGAGAGAGGGGATGAGAGAAACGAAGGGGATGAGATGGTCGGATGGGTACTTAAAAAAAAAATGTTAAAAAAGAATGCCAAACATGCTGTTTTGTTACACAATTTGTCCGAGGGTGACACAAGACGGTTTCTAATCTAGCTGTGACTTCTGAAGGCTCTAGCAAATCTGGCGAACAGTGGGGCGACTACAGAGTGAAATCGGAGCCTGGCCCAGGGAGACATGGAACTGAGACGTGTGAAGTTCCGGGCAGCTCAGCTTCGAAGACCCTGGCAGCCTTGGTTCTGTTCTGTGGATGTCCTCCTCCAGTGTCATTCTGTGGCCTTGGCCGCCTGCTCCACAGAGAGCGTGGCCCTGACTTTAAAACCGCCTTGGCTCTGCTCTTCTATTCGAACAGACATTTTTTTCTCTGTCTCGCTCTCTCTCTGTCTATCTCTCTCTCTGTCCCTCTCTCTTCTTTGATAGGGCCGTTTTATATTGTGAATGTGCTGTCGGAACACAAGGGTTGGAAAAAGCAGACAGGTGTGTGCGTAGCATTCGCATAACGACAAGGACGGGTAATTGAAATGAGATCTGGGGGGCCTTCAGACAAAACAGAGATTTTATATTTAAATGAGATGACAAGGTCAAGGTCATTTATTCAATCTGCCAGCACATAGACTGCTGTTTCACCATGGCAACAGTCTTGCTCTCTGCCCCCCACCCTCCCTCTCCTTCATGTGTCTGTCTCGCTCGCTCTCAGTTTCACCCACTGTTCTTCTGTACAACTGTCAAGGACTCCTCTTCAAACCCCTCTCGTCACTGTTTGTTTGCATTTGCATGTGTCTTTCTGTGCAAAGGAAATGTGTTCATTCAGTGTGCGGTGTGTGTGTCTAGGACTCAGGGACTGACTGATGGAGAGTTAGTATGAGCCGCTATATGACTGAGAGACAGAGCTCGACAGGGGCTGTAGTATGGTGGTGATGCGGAGCTCCGTCTCTTAGGGGCCGGCTCTGGTGGGCCGTAGGCCTCAGAGGAGGCTCCCAGTCTGGGATGAGTGGATCCACACGTCCCTCTGTTGGACCTGGGAGGAGTGGATGAATGCACTGTTTCTCTCTGGGCCATCCATCACAGTGTGAGTGTTTTTCCACTCCACCTACCAGGCGAGAGAGCGCTCCAGGCACCACACTACTCTCCCCGCCTTCCTTCCCGTCAGGAGCCCAGTACAGATTGTCTCACTCGTCATGCTGGTGCAGATTGGGTTTTCATAGCTTTTCCTTGACTATAAAAGGGCTACTTGACCTTTCTTATAGGTAAGTTGGATGCGTGGTGTAGTTGGTGTCCATTCATTGCACCTGGTGGGCTTAATTTAGCATTAGCATCATTGAACTCTACGTGAACTGTTTTATGATTCTGTACTCTACCACCCTGTCATTAGCATAGAGGAAGTAGATACAGTTAGAAAATTTGACCCACTTCCGTACATTCAGTTTGATGTGTAATGAGTATATGTGAAAGGTAAGGATGTGCATGGGGAGTACTATCCACAGACGTGATGAAACACTGAAAATGATGATCCACACTGGGCTCAAACTGGGCTAGTGTTGAATAATTGAAGTTGTGTGTGGCACCCAGCTGAGAGCGTGATTGGGTGTAGTGTAGTAGACTAGTAGATAGCGTGTAGTGTAATGGAACATGCTTGTATGTCTCGGCGCGGGTGCTAGCGGGTGCTAATATCCGCGGGGCATGTTTTTGAAGTGCAGGCCCGTGTTGTTTGTTTGTGATTCAGTCTGGGCCCCTGGGCATCCCTGCTGTGGACATCAACAAGACTGGGGCCCTCCTGGGGTTTGTGGACAGAGAGTCCATTAAAGATTCCTACCTCCCTAGCTTGGGCACTTCATTAGCCAATGAGCAGCAGGAGCAGAATGGAGGTGGTATTTTGGGGGAAATTCTGTCTCTACAAAATGCATTTGCTTATTCTTTCTGTAGCCATGCGTCATAGCCTTGCACTACAGTAATTATGCATGGACCAGCTGTAGTGTCAAATGGAGCACTGAATTGTATAGCCTCTAAAAGCTGGGCCAGGCTCCCTGGGCTGATAGGGGTGGAGGAGTGCAAGTTATGTGGTGAGTATTTCTACAGGGGTTTACTGTAAATGGTTCATAAGGCATGAGAGACATAATTCCTTTGGTACTAATGGGTTCAGTAACATAACCATGTACTTTCACTTATTTTAGTTCACAAAAAGTTCAAATTTAATTTGTAATTAGATAAACAAGCTTCATTTACATGTGTGGAGTGTTTACATTGTTTAAAAAAAAAAACATTTTCATTTGACTTCTAATTATAGGACAGACATTTGCTTCTCTGCTCCCTTGTTTGTGGTGGTATCAATTGCATACTTTTTTTTGTTGACAAATTAGGTACCATCTGGCCTCATCTGCAAGGAAATATATTTGGCAGGTAGCTCTGACTGGGAGTAACTGGATTAAGTGATGCCACACAACCACACTGACACAGTCATTCAAGCATGTACAGTGCCTTCAGAAAGTATTCATATCCCTTGATATATTCTACATTTTGTTGCGTTACAGCCTGAGTATAAAATATAATCACCCATCCACACACAATACCCCATAATGACAAAGTGAAAACATGTTTTTAGAAATGTTTGGTGTATGGGGTATTGTGTGTAGGCCAGTGACCCAACATCTCAAGTTAATCCATTTTAAATTCAGGCTGTAACACAACAAAATGTGGAAAAAGTCAAGGGGTATGAATACTTTCTGAAGGCACTGTACATACACACCCACCCCACTGGGCACAATTCAATGTCTATTTCACGTTGGTTCAACCAAATGTCATTGAAATGACATGGAAACAATGTTGATTCAACCAATGTGTGCCCAGTGGTACTCTTTTTCTCTCTTTCTCCCTATCTTTCGTTCTCTGGCTCATCGTGGTCTCAGTGACTGTTGTGACAGATAGCTCCCTATATAGACTGTAATAGCAGTAACATGGTGTACCTCATCTCAGGATCCAGGCGACTGTGTGACCCTTTGCCCCCTTCATTTGGGCTGTATCTATCCCTCTGATGAGCAGCTCTCTGCAGGGCGCAGAGGGGAAGGCAGAGCCCTGAACTCCTGATCCCCTCCATCTGCTGAGCTAATGGAGGCCGGCCATCTATCCCTTCATCTCTGTTCATTTCCCTGCTTTCTCTCTTCCTCCATCCCTCCGTCCACTGGTGGCTCACAGGTCAGGTGGCAGTGGCATGCCACTCTAATCCTGCTCACCTACCGGCTCTGGCCTGAGCCCTGATCAAAGCCAGTGTCAGGCGCCAATGTCATTTCATTGGACATACTATGCAGTAGCACACACTTAAATAGGAGAGAGAGAGTGTGTGGGTGGGTGGATATAAAACATACATCTTCAATCCAGTTATAGTATGATACTGTAATTTGAGCATTTCATGCGGCCAATAAAACAAAGCAACACAGCCGGGATGGTAATGACCATGGGCAGTAATGGAAATTATTAATTGGAATTTAAGTTATTTATCCATCTCTGCTTTGGAACTCTCTCTCATGGCATTCTCTCCCTGGTATCTCTCTCTCTATCTGTTGTGGCATGTCTCAGTCAGAGAGAAACAGAGTCACAGTGTGATTGTGCAGCGTTGCTGAGAGCTCTATGGCTGAGTCTGGCTGAGGTTTCTCTGCTCTCTGAATGTTAATGTGTTTCTGTTAGCAGTCTCATCTGTTCGGGCTATGCTGTGTGCTGCTGGCATGCCACCCCCCAATCCCCCTCTCTCCCAAACCTTTGATCACTGGCCAGGCTGGAGACATCGGGTCCTGCCAGCTTTCCCTGATACCGAACAAATCCCCGAAGTTTAGGTCTGGCGCTGCGTCCTGTCCTCCAGATTTCACAGGCGATACCGTCTGTTGTTGGACCCCACTGTTGTTCAATACGGAGACCAGGGACGTGCCAGCACAGCACCAGCTGCAGCGTAACCATGGTGAATGGGCTTTTGTAAAAAAAGACCTGCTCTCCAAGAACATGGGCCCATACACAATTGTACAATGTTTGGATAGAGAGTTGGATAGAGATGTGGAAGGGCTATAATAAAACCTAGTTTAAATGAATGTTATTTCATTAACTGCTATGGTCCTATGAAGGGTCCTCCATAACAGCTTTACACAACACCACAGCTCTTCACTCATAAAGAATGCACATCAGTTGATATAGACAAACCCTTAACAGCAGGGTTTCAGAATAGAACATTGTTTCTAGCCAAGGTGCAAATTCAAGTTTGAGTTAAGTATGAAGCCGTACTCCTTAGAGGTTTCTCATTCTCTGCTTAGAATACCCTCCTGTTTGCTGAAACCTTTGGCGTTCTCAAGCAGCATATTTTCAAGCAGGCATTATTTGTGGGCAGCCTCACCAGGGGGTCCTGGAAAGAGAGCATGGGCAGTGAATGATCAATAAATGGGGCGTGTTCTTATGCCCAGGCGTTGCCGATGCATGCCAGATCGGATGCATAGCAATCTGTCAGTTGATGACGTGGCACGCACCCATTGGTTGATGCATGCACTGTCTGAGCAGGGGAAGGGATGGTGCCTGCCAAGCAGGTCAATTCAAATTGAAAGCAGTCAATTCAGGAAGTGATTTTAATTATTTGAAATTAAAAAATGGAAAGACTTTTGAAAGAAATAGCTTCTACTTTTCAGTTTATTGAGAAGTCATTGAAAATAAATGAATTTGTTCAGTTATTGAATAAAAATGTCAGTTTACTTCCTGAATTTAATGAACAATTCAAATTGACCCCAACCCTGTTGCCAAGTCACAGACACAGTTTTCCCACCATACAGACACATACACTCACACTCCCCTTTCTCACAAAAATGTATTACACACACATGAAACACATTGGAAATTGTATAAGCAATACAAAATAACCTCCCAGACCAGGTGCACGAGGAAAGAGGACAGCGGGAGAAACAGGTCACATAAAAAAAGAACACTGTGTTGTTTACAAAATAAGCTGGCATCCCCAGTTACTGTGTGTGAATTTACCGGTAAGCCTAATTTAATGTGCTGTACTGTAGGTATGGTCATTGAATGTTTCTTCCTCGTGTATTTCACAGTTCATGGTAGTCCCTACTAAAACATTACTTGTAGATCAGACTGAAAAACAATATAATACCACTATATTTTCTACAACTCACCCCACTTATAGGTCATTGGGTGCAAAGTGATGTGGCATAGTTGAATTGATAATGTAGAATAACCGGCCCTGTACATTATGTCATGAAAGATGATGGTAGAAGGTCACTAGTGAGAATAGGTTTTCGCTTTGCTATTGATCTGCTCTGGCCTCAGACAGTTTGGCAAATACAGACTGGGGATCCGTCAGCTTATATTCAATTACCACAATGGAAAATAATAGTAAAGAAAACACCATTGAGGGTCCTTGTGTCTACCCGTGATTTCTCTGACCAGTGACTCATGCCGTTTGGTCTTCTGGGGATTTACTTGGAAAAACCCATCAGTCGTAGAGAGATGGCTGCTGTGTTCATCCGCTCTCTGACCTTCTACTGGTTAAACAAAAGGCTAGAAAAACACTGGAAAACAGAATAGCAGAACAGAATAGCATGAGCCAAATATAAAGTAAACAAACGTAACTCGTGAGAGAGAGGAAGTTGTGATGGCATGATGTCACACAAGGCTTTCTTTAAAGCCTTTTTGTGTAACGTGGCGAGAATATTTAAAGCCATTCGCTGGTTGAAAGATTCTTGAAATCTGTGTGTGTAGCTGGGACAGATAGTGAACGTGAACAGGTGGTCACGGGTCAGGTGACTGAGAGGAAAGGAGGAGACTGAGGCAGGAATTCCTTTAACCACAAAGGGGTATATTTACTGGATAGTTTTTTTGTCTGGATTTGACCGAGTTAGGGGAGACAAAGCAGCGAGGTCGGGCCGTGGCGATTTTTCCTCCTTTTAATGAGTTGAGCTCTGTCGGACATTTCCACCCAACCTAATTATAGCGCTCTGGCCCAAGCGCAAGCGAGCATGAATGAAAGGGTGATTCCACCAACTCCATGGGCCTTTTCAACACTGGTTGTATCAGAGGTTGTTCATCTCATATTTCTCACTTTATAACTGACTGTGTTTGTTTATTTATTTGGTTGTTTGTGTGGATGATATCAACACACACACACACCCATTCAAGCAGTTTGGTTTACTATGATAACAGAGCAGACAAATATAAATGAATAATATGATACGGTTTCAAAGCTCTTTTGCTCCTGGACTGCATCTCTCAGTTTATGCTGAGTGTTTCATCTCCTGCTGCAGTGCCCTCTGCTCTGTCATCTCAGAAGGAGAGGCTGCTGGGAGTCCTCAGTCTCCAGATGAGAGGTCAGATAAACAGCAGCCTTATGACCACCGAGATCATATCTACTGAGAGACCGGTAGAAAAGCCATGATTGAGACAGATAGGAGAGGGAAATGGAAGACCATGCCGATATGAATTTTAGTGACAGCCTGAATGGAAATGGTTTGTGTGTGTCTGTGTGTGTTTATGTTGGTATGTGTGTCGCCATGTATGAGTCGGCTGAAGTTGGAGGAAACGTGTGGTGATCCATCAGTGCCAGGCGGGGCCCTCAGCAGGGCTCTGAGGAGAAACACAATAACATTCTGTGACCCTGAGGATCCGGTCAGCGAGCCCATGCTGCTTTAACTGCAGTTCAGCACAACAAATCATCCAGTTGGTCAAGTGGGGCCACGACCCTGGTCTGCCCCGGCTCCCAGCCTGAGGTACTCTGGTGTCTAAGTAGAGAAACAACCTTTCTGGGGGTCCTTGGGTGACTACTGTCCTTCCCATAAACCAGACATAACATGACCCCTTTTTCACATTTCTTATTTATGATGCTACTGGCTATTAACCTTATTAACCTGTACCCTCACTGGGACTGATTAACATTCAATTAGATTCTTTCTGATGTGAATATTGCCCTTTGGAGTACTTTGGGATAATGAATATATGCCCATTTTGGTTTCCTTGTGCAAAAGATGCCATCTTCTTTTCATGCATTATATCACAGACACTTTGGCTAACCTGTTGCTCTGCTCTGATGCAGTAAACTATATACAACCAGCCACATACATGACCCTACTATCTCTACCATTTTTTATTATAAAATTAAATGCAATTATTTGGTAGCCCATATAGATTCAAGAAAGCTTCATACAGCTTCCATCAATTCTAGACATGTATGCTGCTGTTCGATACATGGGTCATATGTGATCTCACTGATTTATGGTCAGCTCTGGGTTTCCATCTGTCTGACCTCTCAGGTCTACAGGCTGATCTCAGGCCTGTGGATTTACAGCTCTCACCCTCTGATAGACCAGGTCTGTACACCCCCATTCATTTTAATCCAATCTGTTTGCTGTCAGCCCTCCCCTCTCTCCCCTCTCCTCGTCTCCCCAGGATGAGTGTCTCTCTCTCTCGCGCTCTCTCGCTCTCTCTCTCGCGCGCTCTCTCGCTCTCTCTCTCTCAGGGGTCGGAGAGAGAGAGAATGATAACACCCTTCTGAAGTCATTGGAATAATTCATTTCTAAGTTTTCACTTTCTCCCATGTTTAGCCATGGGCTTTGGTTAGTATTAGCCTTGTCTGTAAGGGTCCTATCCTAAACTTTGAGTAATGATGTCCCTCTCAATATTTGATACAGGAGCTGCATGTATACAGTAGAGGATGGCAATTGTGTCGATGCCCATACAGTGAAATTCTACACAGGATCACATGCAGTCTTAGGAGTGAAGTATGTGGAGAGAGATGACCTCTGGTTCCTCACTGATCCAGGATTCCCTCCCCTGCCTGGCACAAGCTGAAGGTGGATTCGACCCAACCTCAAGGAAGTTATATGTAGAGAGGAAAATATTAGCTTAGGCTTGATCAAGTTTCTGTGCAGGCACATCTGAAAATGTTCTGCTGTAAGATTTACACTCTAACATTTCTTTGGCTGACTGGATTGTGGGCCTTTGCTGCTTTTGTTCCTGGCTGAGTACATTCACAATGGTTTGCATGAGCAAGAGCTGCAGTTAAAATGTGTTCTTGGCAGACAGGAGACAATGGGAATGAAAATGTCAAACAAGAATTCCATCTAGTAGGGTCAGACCTGAGCAGAAAATACACATTCAGAGTAAATTAATGTGAATGTGTGTGTATGTGTGTGTATGTATATATATATATATATATATATATATATATTTATATATATATTTATATATATATAAACACAGCAAAAAAAGAAACGTCCTCTCACTGTCAACTGCGTTTATTTTCAGCAAACTTAACAAATGTGTAAATATTTGTATGAACATAAGATTCAACAACTGAGACATAACTAAACAAGTTCCACAGACATGTGACTAACAGAAATTGAATAATGTGTCCCTGAACAAAGGGGGGGTCAAAATCAAAAGCAACAGTCAGTATTTGGTGTGGCCACCAGCTGCATTAAGTACTGCAGTGCATCTCCTCCTCATGGACTGTACCAGATTTGCCAGTTTTCTCTGTGAGATGTTACCCCACTCTTCCACCAAGGCACCTGCAAGTTCCCGGACATTTCTGGGGGGAATGGCCCTAGCCCTCACCCTCCAATCCAACAGGTCCCAGACGTGCTCAATGGGATTGAGATCCGGGCTCTTCGCTGGCCATGGCAGAACACTGACATTCATGTCTTGCAGGAAATCACGCACAGAACAAGCAGTATGGCTGGTGGCATTGTCATGCTGGATGAGCCTGCAGGAAGGGTACCACATGAGGGAGGAGGATACCTTCCCTGTAACGCACAGCGTTGAGATTGCCTGCAATGACAACAAGCTCAGTCCGATGATGCTGTGACACACCGCCCCAGACCATGACGGACCCTCCAGTACAGGCCTCCGTGTAACGCTCATTCCTTTGACAATAAACACGAATCCGACCATCATCCCTGGTGAGACAAAACCGCTGTTGCCGGTGATGTCTGGTGAGGACCTGTCTTACAACAGGCCTACAAGCCCTCAGTCCAGCCTCTCTTAGCCTATTGCGCACAGTCTGAGCACTGATGGAGGGATTGTGCGTTCCTGGTGTAACTGGGGCAGTTGTTGTTGCCATCCTGTACATGTCCCGCAGGTGTGATGTTCGGATGTACCAATCCTGTGCAGGATCCTGCGAGGACGATCAGCTGTCCGTCCTGTCTCCCTGTAGCTCTGTCTTAGGCATCTCACAGTAGGGCCATTGCAATTCATTGCCTTGGCCACATATGTATTCCTCATGCCACCTTGCAGCATGCCTAAGCAGGGACCCTGGGGATGAGCAGGGACCCTGGGCATCTTTCTTTTGGAGTCAGTAGAAAGGCCTCTTTTGTGTCCAAAATGTTCATAATTGTGACCAAAATGACCTACTGTCTGTAAGCTGTTAGTGTCTTAATGACCATTGCACAGGTGCATGTTCATTAATTGTTTATGGTTCATTGAACAAGCATGGGAAACAGTGTTTAAGCCCTTTACAATGAGATCTGTGAAGTTATTTGGATTTTTTCTAATTATCTTTGAAAGACAGGGTCCTGAAAAAGGTTTATTTTTTTTGCTGAGTTTATATATATATATATGTGTGTGTGTGTGTGTCTTGAGAGAAAGAAAGAGATTTCCTATTTCCATGAGATTGAAGGCCAGATCCACTGTTTTACATAAAAACCTTATCCCCCCACTCCCACAGTCCCTCTCACGCACCACACCATCCCTCTTCTCTGTTTGCGTCTCTCTCTTTCTCCTCCCTCATCCCTCCATCAACACTTCCTTTATTTCTAATCCCTAGCTAACAGATACCAGAACAAAGAGTGACCCTGAGCTTCTGTTGAGTTCTGCCTTCGCCTGAGGAGAACAAAGAGATGAGGGCCTGTTCTCTCTTCAACAGATAGCAGAGTGAAAACACTATGACTGTATACCCTTCCCTTCCTTTCCTTACTCTGTTTAGAACGTTTTGGTGTAATGGATGATATTTAATTAAGTATCTTTTCAAGAGAAGATGGTAGAATATAGCCATCAGGCCGGCCCCCTGCCATGGCCCATGTGTAGGCTAGACACTGTATCCCTGTCCGTGTCCCACGGTGGCAGGGCCAGCTGATATCCTCTCATTGTTGCTCCTCACCGTCCCACTGGTCCTATCTCTATTCTCTCCCTTCAGCGCTCCACAGCTGTTGTTCTGTATGGAGGCCTTTGATCTTTGTGTCCGTCAGCACTGTGTCCATATCCTGACCCCTCTACCCAGAGTCCTCTGGGCCCTCTCATCAGCTCGTCACTCTGCAAATGGGATGGTCAACCACTAAATACAAATGTATAGACGTGCTATGTTTGCTTGAACATTCCCCAAAACACGTGTAAATATTGGACTATAAATTGTGCCTTCCTGTGTTATACTTATGCTTAAATGTTTTCTATTCTACTGAGCCATTTTATTTTATGTTCATATTCGTGTCTTTTATTATTTCTTATTGTTGCATTGTTGAAGGAACCTGCCATGTGTATACCGTACACACAACTAATAAAACTTGAAACTTAAAACTGAAACTCATGATTTCAAGCATTTGTGTTGTGTCATAACTCTGTTTTGCCCTCTACCCTGATTTCCCACATAAAAGCAGCAATTATTATATGCAGCATTATGGTTCTAGATGCACTTGATTCTGACCCTCTGAAAAAATAACATGCTATATTACTGTATGTCAGAATGGTGCTGTCACGTGTGCTCCCTATCCGGCCTCTAGGTCACCAGGCTGCTCGTTAAGGCACACACCTGTCACCATCGTTACGCGCATAATGACACTCACTTAGACTCCATCACCTCCTTGATTACCTGCCCTATATATGTCACTCCCCTTGGTTCCTTCCCCAGGCGTCATTGTTTCTGTTTCTTGTCTGCGTTGTTCGTGTTTTGTATTATGTTACATTTATTTATTAAAACACACTCCCTGAACTTGCTTCCCGACTCTCAGCGCACTCGTTACAGAATGACGCCTCACCAAAGGGAAGCATCAGGGCGTTTATTTATTTATGTATAAAAAAAACATTTTAATAAAACAACAAAACCAAGAACACGACACTAACATAAGGCAGTACGCCGATACACAAGAACAATACCAACTGGTGAGTGAACCTGGGAGAGTGACATATAAAGGGGAGGAAATTATGAAGGTAATGGAGTCCAGGTGTGAATCATAATGATCATAATGATAATGATTCACATGTGTGCGTAATGATGAGTGCCAGGTGTAAGTAATGATGAATCCCAGGACTGGTGGTTAGTACTCTGGCGACGTCTTACGCCGGAGGGGAGGAGCAGACGTGACAGTACCCCCTCCTCTGACGTGCGGCCCCAGCCGCAGGACGACGCTGACCAAGGGGACGACCCCGAGGAGGAGGAGCGGGTCGGTCCGGGCGGCAGAGGTGGAAATCATGGATGATGTTGGGGTCCAGAATGTCCTCCACCGGAACCCAACACCGCTCCTCTGGGCCATAAACCCTCCCAGGGTCTCACGTGCACATTGTTTCACACCTCCTCCGCTCGCCGGAACAACTCATCTACCGCAGGAGCCGCGGTCTGGCCCCGTGGCCAGAGAGTTCTGGGCGTACTCTGCCCAAGGAAGGAAACGTGCCCACTCACCCTGCCAGTCCTGACAGTGACTGCTCAGGAACCTCCCCAGCTCCTGATTCATCCTCTTCACCTGCACCTGCTTCCGACTCACCGCCACATCATTACAGGTGCACCAATGGGGCTATTGGACAAGTGCAGAACCAAGTGTTGTCTTCCAGGCCCTGCACATGTCAGTGCAATAGTGATGATATTATAACTTTAGCGGCAACTACAGAGCATATGGACTCTGGGTTGTATCTGTTTTAAGTGACTGCCCTGGCCAGATGGGTTTAAAAACATAATATCAGTGAGTGGCCTGAATCCACTGCTGCAAGACAGTACGGTGTGTCTGTGGGTCCATAGCTTTATTTCCAACCTTTATTCTTTCAATGACAGACTGCCTTTTTCATCATAATGCTTTAAGATTAGAAATAAATGCCATTTATTTCAGCTTAGCTGTCTGTATATGCTTGTCATACAGTATATGCTTAAAGAAGTGTATAGGTCCCAGGGATGGATTAACCATTGCAAAACAAGACTGAAAGAGAAGAAAGGAAAATAAAATAGCGTGTTGTCATTATGTTGTTTTATAAGTGTGCTGCTTATTCCTTCTTTCCTGCCCCACTCTGCTCTGCGGGTGGACATTAGGCTGGACGTTGGCACTTGTTTGTGTGGGTAATGTGGAAGCCTCTTGTGTGCCCGCTACTTAGCGCTATTTACCATGCCCCCCGCTGTCATAGGCCTGCAGGCTCTGTGTGAGTGGCAGGGCGGGGCAGGACTCAGCAGGGCTCCGACAAACACTTCTAGAGAGAGAGAGAGAGAGAGAGAGAGAGAGAGAAAGAGAGAGAGAGAAAAGAGCAGCGGCTGAGCTCAGGCCCATGGGCAACAGTATCAGAGGTGTATACAATAGGTGTGCTCAAAACAGTGCAGCAGGATCGAGTACTTATCTGAGAGAGAGAAAAAAATAGGAATCATTTTTTTGTTATCGGTTCCATAGTCAGGGTTTTAATTTGGAGGTTGAAATGACATGAGACGATAGATGGTAGGAGCTGCACAGTGAACAAGGGCTATCACACAGATCTGAGGGTACCCGCTTCCTGCCTGGGATAATAATTTCAAAGAACTGGATAGGCCAATGATCTGGCTTCCCAAACTTCTTAATAAGTAAATCAATAGCATATCTTCATATTGTTTGTAGCGATGCACTCGCTTCCAATCGTTTAATTACATTAGCCCACTTCTGTGATCGCTGGGAAGGTCTTTTGAAAGCCTGTGCCGAGGTAATGGCTTGTACAGAAAATGATCCTTAAAACATTTGGCTTAGTAAGAGAGCTGGTGTTCTGTGTTTTAATTGCTGTAGCAGTACATAAGATATGCTTAGGTAAGTTTGATAGTTTACTCTTGGGATCTACTTTTCCTGGTCCTTATTCTGTCACAATTCCTGTTTTAGGAACAATCCACATTTTCTGAAGTAAATAAGAGATTGAAGCATGTATTAAAGTTCCATGAGTCCCCCTTCCCCAAGGATTCTCTCACTTTCTGCACCTTAGCAAAAAACATCTTTACTCTTATCTGCTGAGAGTGAGAGAGGCAATTTAGTGGAGGATAGACTGTTGAGTCATGGTGCAATGCTACTGCAGAGGGATTATGGAAATGTGAATGTTGTTCAGGCAACTGATTTCAGAGTGACAGCTCCACACTGGGACCATTCCTAAGTCATGAGATAAGAAGTTCACTTTACACACAGCTGAATACTTAAACAAGTGATGATTTAATGCCACCATTATGCACCACTTCATATAACTGTAGGACAGGGGGTATTATCATCTCTGTGTATCAACTGTAGTTTGGAATCCCTTTCTTCTGCCTTGGATTCATCTTTGAACAAATCCAGCTGTAGCCGTGCTTCTCGGTCGGGTTGTGCAATCCGTTTAAATGTTGGCTGGAGGGTGCCCAGAATCAGATCAGGAATATGAAGAAAATCCGTTCCTTTGGAGCCCCCGAGCAGACTTGTATCGAGACAAGCTCGCCTGGATGAGGGAAAATAGAAATTCACTCATTTAGCCGCCACATTCACATGCCAATTCACACTCGGAGCGGCAGATGAGCAGTTAGCGTTCTCTGTAATGGCTGTTTATGTTATCCTGGATCAGTGTGATTATGCAATCTAGCCTCCATAGCGGTGATTCTTCAAACAGATTATTGTGAACAAACACATTATTTTCTTACTGTAATTAAGGGACCTATTACACACCATTGTTATTGCTGTGTACTCAGACTGAACTGAAGCGAGCCACCTATTAACCTATCAGATCTGTTGTTCTTTTTGGAGTTATGTTTTATGACAGTAGATGTCATTGGTACTGTAGGTCCACTATGGCATAGAGACCAATAGTAAAAGTTGTTGAAGGGTGAGTCAACGCTTACTGATGGTTATAGTGAGGCAAATTACATTCTCTTAGTCAACCTTTGGGTAACCTCGTCGCTATTGCGCAGGAGGAAATGTCTTGTGTGCGAGACTGACCTTTGGGTGGAGTAATGGTAGCCTACATGTTGGGCCCATACAGTACACTGTGGATGTTGAAGAGTCTAAATGCAATTTTTCTTTTCTTTCTGTCCTCCCTGCAGCGTGTCCCCAGGGGACGTTCAAGTCCACCCAGGGGCCAGGGCTGTGTCTGCAGTGCCCCCCCAACAGCCGCTCCACTGTGGAGGCTGCCACCATCTGCGGCTGCCGTAACGGATACTACAGAGGAGACATGGACCTGCCCGAGGCCTCCTGCACCAGTAAGTCTCACATTCCTAATACTCATCAATGGGAAAATGAATGTGTACATTTTCATTTGGAAAGGGTGTGTTCAATATCAACTGTTTTATTCCTAAGTAAATTTTTTTACCTTTGGAGATACTATATATTTCAAGGTTAGCTATCATCCCTTGCTCTGCCTGTGCTGCTTGAGTGCATTCTACTCAATGCATCGTCAATGAGCGCTGATTAAGATTTCATCAAAAGTGCAATACAGTGGCTTGGAAATAAAATTACATTACAAAAGAGTCAAATAGTTATTAGGAAAACCTTTCGTCCTCATTTTGATGTCACCAGATTGTCTTTAGATGCAGTATAACGTTAGCTAGCTATCCAAGATTGAGGGGAGGCCACCGGATTTTAGCTGCCTAATGTTAGCATTGCAAGCTATTTTTGTAGAACTTTTGCTAGCTAATGACAACATTGACATCTGCCTAAAGTAAATTTGACAACATGATAATGCTGGAAAAGTTGTTTCCTACTAAGTATTTGACTACTTTAGCAATGTCATCGTATTTCCAGGCTCTATAGTGTAATTTAGACTTAACAGTAGTTAGCCTCCGGGCGGCTTGAGAAAGTTCATAACAATGGTATGACTCGACCGAGTGACGGAGGTGCAACCTATTAATAGGACACAAGGCTGAGGGGTGTGTGGTGGGCCACCCCCTCTACCAGCTGAGTTTTAATACTCACACTTTAACGCACTCCAGTCAATGAAGTGGGAGATGGAGAAAGTACTCTCGTATAAACAACTGCAGGACCGGAAGACTTGATTCCATCGATGGATGACTCATCCAATGCGTGCAACATTTATTTAGCAACTGAGTGAAAATTATGATTCATTTGGGTCATACCTTTGAATTGCTCTTAAATGGTTGGGTTTAATCGGCCATATTCACCATGAACATGACAGTAGCTGCTAAAGAGACCTTTATGACAAGCTTATAAAACTAGGTGTCCGTCTTACTTTTTCATCACCTTACTAACACACTACCAATAGTCTCCTGTTGGCTTTGCTCCAAATGAGAGACTGGGACAGGGGATGTGTATGTATGTAGTGTAGCAGCTGTTCTATGTCTCTGTCTGTCTACCCCATTGCCCCAGATCATATCAATGTAGGTCGATACATGAATAAGATTTTACTGATGTCCCTGAGGTTGAGCCAGCCACTCCAACCACTGCCCTAAAACTCCCTGATTAATTTCTCCTCAAATGCACAGGGACAGAGAAAGTGGGACGCTGCACTATGTAGGTGACCTGGATAGACAAGTACTAGGGGAAAAAAGACATGGTCACCCAATTCATAAATAGTTTAATATAAAACTTGTGAATGAAATCTTTTTGAGTCAGAAACACTGCCTGTTGAACCATTGTTATTCTATACAGAACCCTTAGAACAACATATTGTAGATTCAGCCACGGGCCAATTTTTTCTTGAGCGGATGGTCGGGGGGCCGGAACATAATAAAAAATCATTTGTAGACTGAAATTGACCGCAAGAAGCCCAAACAGATATAACATTTGACTAAAACATAATCATTTCAAACCTTGCTTACATTTGTATGATCACTTGTCTCTATTATGTGGGGATTACTTTGGAACAGATTTCCAAAATTAAAATCACTTGGAGCTGATTTCTTGGTGTTTTTACAGTGTTTTATGTCCAACAATAAAAAAGTAATTAAAAACAAGATGTGTATATATATGTATTTTTTAAACCACCCGCGGGCCGCCAGTTGTGGAACCCTTCCTTAGACCTACTATTATAACTAAATATAACTGGTAATATAAATGGTTCTTCTAACAATTTAGTTGCCTTCAAACTCCATGCAATCGATGCTTTTTAGAGAGACATTTTGGAGACACATTGGAGCTGCTAAGCCCAGGGCTAAAGCATTAAGAGCTGTGTGGTGTGACTTGTCTTTTATTTCTCTGGCCTCTTATCCTTGATGGTGATGAGGCGTTGTTGAGGGGCTTTTCTCACTCCTTTCATGTGACTTAGCGATAGCTCAGTGTTGAGGCCTGGCCTCCTGCTGAGCCTGGACCTTCAGTGCTGTTACAATCCTCATTACCCCCCTACCCTCGGGCTTCTCCAGCCAGAGTAGTGGGGCCCCGCTGTGAAACCCTGGAGAAGTGCTTCAGAAAGGCCTTTATCCCTCTCTTCTCTCTCTTCATCCCTCCATCCCAGCTCCTGTGCTAACGTGATTAGCAGGATGAAGGTACTTCTCGGGTTGTAGAGTTGGGTCTTCGAAGCATCTTTAGGTCCCACTGGGAGAGAGAGAGAGCGAGAGATCTCCAAGGCATTCGTAGTTGATCACCAAACATTTCTGTCAAATACCCAACGACAAAGCCTTGCGTTCCTATTTTTTTTTTGTTTCGTGAGGTTGGCGATAGGTGCACTTGATTCAGCAGCCCTAGCACCGGGAAGGCAAAGTGTTCCCATTTTGAACCATTTGAAGTGTCTGAAGGTAGAACTCCGCCTACCTGGCAGGCCCAGTGACCAACTTAAGTGCACTTATAGGCCTACCGCTGGCCATTCAGATCGCTCAGATCACCGTGTCGGCACAGTTTCCCAGAGCCTTACGCCTCTAGTACACCGCGAAGTTGATACTGTGAGATTTAAAAACTTTTTAACCATGACTGGAGAGAAACTCAACAAATACAGCAAAGAGTTGCTGTTTAAAATGAGTAAGCTCATGTTTAAGTTGAGCAATGTCAACACTTTTATGTCATAGAATGCGCGTTCTCCCTACTTCCACTTCCAGTCACACTACAACCAGCACTGCAGCTGCAATGAATGAGTATTACAAAGTGTTTCAATAAGCTTTGGTAGTTATTATTAGCGGCTTGTGTTTTTTAACATTGAGGAATATTTCTGGTCATAGGAGTAACAACATGAATTAGTGCATGAAGCAGAAATAATGCAGTGCGACTTGAGTTTTTCCATCAGCTGGAAGACTGTCACCTTTCTCACCGAATGGAGGGAGAGCAGAAGGGCGGTGAATCAGGTGAGAGGCAGCCTCACCGCTGCTCTCTCCCTCTCTCCCTCCTTCCCTCCCTCCTCTCAAATTGACCAGATGCAGGCCATCAGTCCAATCAAATTAAATAAAAAGCTAATTACTATACTCACTTAGCTGTGCCTCACAAGTAATACAACAAATGATCTATTACTAGTGATTATATACCTCAAATTTAGAAATATCATTTTAAAATGGTCTGAAAAGAACAACATTGGCTGGGCAATTCAAGCATAGCCAATATGCAGTGATAATGTATTGGGCCTACTGCACAAACATCATTGTTATTATTCATGTTCCTTGCTCACACATTCTTATGTTCACCACCCATCAGCGTGCACACTCTCCCTCTCGCTTCCAATACCTCTCGTCCTCCCCGATACACGTTCTCGCTCTCTGTGTTTCCTCTCTAGTCCACTAGCTGTTAACTCCAGAGAGACAGGTTAGTTGAGATGGCACCGCAGTGGATAGCAGCCGTCTTACAGGATCCTGACTATTTTGTGTGTTTGTTTTTTTAAGCTGATCTTAACTTTCTTTGTACATAATGTCTCCGTCATCATTTCCTATGACCAAAAACAGCTTCTGAACATCAGAACAGTGATCAGCGGAATAGTGCCCGCAAAACACCAGTCTCAATGTCAACAGTGAAGAAGCGACTCCAGGATGCTGGCCTTCTAGGCAGAGTTCCTCTGTCCAGTGTCTGTGTTCTTTTGCCCATCTTAATCTTTTATTTTTATTGGCCAGTCTGAGATATGGCTTTTTCTTTGCAACTCTACCTAGAAGGCCAGCATCCCGGAGTTGCCTCTTCACTGTTGACGTTGAGACTGGTGTTTTGCGGGTACTATTTAATGAAGCTGCCAGTTGAGGACTTGTGAAGCATCTGTTTCTCAAACTAGACACTATTGTACTTGTCCTCTTGCTCAGTTGTGCACCGGGGCCTCCCACTCCTCTTTCTATTCTGGTTAGAGCCAGTTTGCACTGTTCTGTGAAGGAAGTAGTACACAGCGTTGTACGAGATCTTCAGTTTCTTGGCAGTTTCTCGCATGGAATAGCCTTCATTTCTCAGAACAAGAATAAACTGACGAGTTTCAGAAGAAAGTTCTTTGTTTCTAGCCATTTTGAACCTGTAACCGAACCCACAAATGCTGATGCTCCAGATACTCAACTAGTCGAAAGAAGGCCAGTTTTATTGCTTCTTTAATTAGACAACAGATTTCAGCTGTGCTAACATAATTGCAAAAGGGTTTTCAAATGATCAATTAGCCTTTTAAAATCCTAAACTTCGATTAGCTAACACAATGTGCCATTGGAACACAGGAGTGATGGTTGCTGATAATGGGCCTCTGTACACCTATGTAGATATTCCATAAAAAATATACAGTTTCCAGCTACAATAGTCATTTACAACATTAACAATGTCTACACTATTCCTGATCAATGTGATGTAATTTTAATGGACAAAAAATATTCTTTCAAAAACAAGGACATTTCTAAGTGACCCCAAACTTTTGAACGGTAGTGTATATAGTGACTTTTTCTCATACATTTTCTCCTTTCCGTATCTGTTTGTTTTACAAACAAAATATATTCTACTAAAGATTGTTAACGGTACCAATGCCTGCTGATTATTTATTGAAAGAGTGTAAGCTGTCTTCCAAGCTTTGTAGCTTACACATTACACAGAAGGTTGAACACCGCCATTGCCCTCGGATCTGTTGGCGAACGTGCAGTCATCGGAGAACAAACTGGATGAGCTCTGTTTGAGACTATCCTATCAACGTGACCTGAAAAACTGTAATATCCTATGTTTCTCAGAGTTGTGGCTGAACGAGGACATGAATATGCATCTCAACTGGTTTTTCAATGCATTGTCAAGACCGGAGGTGTGTGTCTTTTTGTTAACTTCTTGGGGCTAGGGGGCAGTATTTTGAAGTTCGGAGGAAAAACGTGCCCAAAGTAAACTGCCTGTTACTCAGGCCCAGAAGCTAGGATATGCATATAATTAGCTTTGGATAGAAAACACTCTGAGGTTTCTAAAACTGTTAAAATAATGTCTGTGAGTATAACAGAACTGATATAGCAGGCAAAAACCCGAGCAAAATCCATCCGGGATGTCTGAATAAGCCATGTCACACTGTTTTCAATAGGCCAGCTATTCAAAGCCTCATAGTTTAACCCCCAGATTGCAGTTCCTATGGCTTCCACTAGATGTCAGCAGTCTTTAGAAAAAGGTTGGAAGCTTCAATCATGAAAATCAAGGGAGTAAGACCACTTGTTCCTGAGTTCTTCTTTTGGATTTTGCGCGTAACAGGGAATGCGCGCTCAGTTCTTTTTCTCTTCTATTCAGCAGGTTATATTCCGTCTGAAATATTATAGTGTATATTCATTTTAGGGTATCTGAGTATTGATTACAAATGCTGTTTGACTTTTTTCGACAAACTTTACGGGTACTTTTGGGATATCGTTTGTCTGCATGGATGAAAGCCTTTGGGCAGGTGGATTACTGTAACAAAACGCGCCAACCAAACGGAGCTATATGGATATAAAGAGGAAGTTTATCGAACAAAATGACCTTTTATTGTGTAACCTGGACACTTTGATATGCCATCAGAGGAAGATCATCAAAGGTAAGCAATTTATTTTATGTTATTTTTTTGTTTTGTGACACCTCTGCTGGTTATGTTATTATGCTAATTGAGTTTTTGAGTGGGGCGCTGTCCTCAGACAATCAAATTATCTGCTTTCGCCGTAAAGCCTTTTTGAAATCTGACAATGCTGTTAGATTAACAAGAGTCTAAGCTTTTGAAGGGTGTGCAGCATTTGTATTTTCATGAATGTTTGAATTTGAATTTGGCGCTCTGCATTTCACCGGATGTTGTCAAAATCGATCCCGTTCACGGGATTGGATCCGTAACAGGTTAACAACAGATGGTGGGCGATCTCTGTTAAGGACGACTTAGCAGAACTTGCCTGAGTTAGAATACCTCATGATAAGCTGCAGACCATACTATTTACCAAGAGAGTTTTCACCTATTTTCTTTTTTCTTAGCTGTCTTTTTAACTTCTTAGGGAGCGGCAGCTGAGGTGTCTGGTGTGCCCAAAGTAAAAGGCCTGCCACTCAGGCCCAGAAACTAGGATATGCACATACTATTGGATAGGAAACACTCTGAAGTTTCTAAGAGTGTTAGAATAATGTCTGTGAGTATAACAGAACTGATATAGCAGGCGAAAACCCGAGGAATGTCTGTCCTGGAAAAAGTGTTTTTGACACGTTGCCTCATTTTGAACCCCTCCCTATTGAAAACAGCTATGTATGGGAGTAAGATTGCAGTACCTATTGCTTCCACTGGATGTCAACAGTCTCTAGACAGTGTTTGGTGATGTTAGGTTGCTCTGGATGGTAATAGAAGAAGAATTTCGAACTAGTCATCGTAAGTAAACAGAAGAGGAAGCGCGTTCACGGGCTCGCGCGTGCTGTGGTTTTTCCTTTCCTATCGTCCAGTTTATAATCCGGTTGAAATATTATAGTAAATATACATAAAAGTGTTCCTAAGGATACATTATCAATGATGTTTGATTGTTCTTGGACAAGTGTATAGGTATAATGTGAACGCGTTCTCTTCACGGTTCAATGGGTGACTCAACGGTGGATTTTATGATCATAACGCGCCAACCAAACAGAGATTTATGGACATAATAAATGACTTTTTCTAACAAAAGAAGCATGGATTGTCTTCGTTGGACACTTGGGAAGCCCTCAGCAGAAGTTCTTCGAAAGGTAAGGGATTTTATATTAGCAATTTTATGCGTTTTTCAGACCCGTGTTGGGTTATGGATTTATGCTAATGCGTAAATATTAGAGGTGCTACCCTCAAACAATCAAATGTTGTGCTTTCGCCGTAAAGCCTTTTTGAAATCTGACAACGCTGTGATATTGCCAAGAATCAGAGCTTTTGATGACTATGCAACACTTGTATATTGATGAATGTTTAATAATTCAACTTTTGGATTTTGAATTTGGCGCCTCACACCTCCGTAAGTAGTTAACACCACAAACTGATGCTGGCACTAAGACCGAACTCAACGAGCTGTATAGGGCCAAAAGCAAACAAGAAAGTGCATTCAGAGGCTATGTTTCTCATGGCCGGGGATTTTACTGCAGGGGAACTGAAGTCCATTTTACCATCATGTCAACTGTGCAACTAGAGGCCACCAAACTCTAGATCAGCTTTCCTGGTTCCTGCTTACAAGCAAAAACTCAAACAGGATGTATCAGTGACATGCTCAATACGTAAGTGGTCCGATGAAGCAGATGCTAAGCTACAGGACTGTTTCGCTAGCACATACTGGAATATGTTCCAGGATTCATCCAATAACATTGAGGAGTTTTTTTAACAAGAAATTTGTGGAGTGGTTGAAAAAGGAGGTTTAATGACTCCAACCTAAGTGTATGTAAATTTCCGACTTCAACTGTATATACCCTAACCAGAAGCCATGGATTACAGGCAGCATCTGCACAAAACTAAAGACTAGATCTGCCACTTTCAAGGAGCATAACACTAATCCTTCTAAGAAATCCATCTACGAATTCCGACGAGCCATCAAACAGGCAAAGTATCAATCCAGGACTAAGATTGAATCCTATCCCGGCTCTGACACACCACAAATGTGTCAGGGCTTGCAAACTATCACGGATTACAAAGGGGAAACCCATCCGCGAGCTGCCCGGTGACGCAAGCCTACCAGACGAGATAAATGCCTTCTATGCTCGCAACACATCCGGACGACTGTGCGATCTCGCTTTCCGTAGCAGATGTGAGTAAGATCTTTAACATTCGCAAGCCGGCATGGCCAGACGGAATACCAGGACGCGTACTCAGAGAATGCACTGACCAGCTGGCAAGTGTCTTCACTGACATTTTCAACCTACCCCTGACCCGGTTTGTAATCCCTATATGTTTCAAGCAAACCACGTAGTCCCTGTGCTCAAGAACGCCAAGGTAACCTGCCTAAATGACTATAGCCCTTTGGCACTCACATCTTTAGCCATGAGATGTTTTTAAAATCATGGCTCACATCAACACCATCATCCCAGACACCTTGGACCCGCTCCAATTTGCATACCGCGCCAACAGATCCACAGATGATGCAATCTCTATTGCAGACCACACTGCCCTTACCCACCTAGACAAAATTAAAGTCAAAATGCTGTTCATTGACTACAGCTCAGCATTCAACAACATGGTGCCCTCCAAGCTCATCACCAAGCTCAGGATCCTGGCACTGAACACCTTCCAATGTAACTGGATCCTGGATTTCCTGACGGGCCGCCCCCCAGTTGGTGAGGGTAGGCAACAACATCCGCCACGCTGACCATCAACACAGGGCCCCCCAGGGGTGTGTGCTTAGTCCCCTCCTGTACTGTTCACCCACAAGTATTCAGACCCTTACTCAGTACTTTGCTGAAGCACCTTTGGCAACAATTACAGCCTCGAGTCTTCTTGGGTATGACGCTACAAGGTTGGCACACCAGTATTTGGGGAGTTTCTCCCATTCTTCTCTGCAGATCATCTCAAGCTCTGTCAGGTTGGATGGGGAGCGTTGCTGCACATCTATTTTCAGGTCTCTCCAGAGATGTTAGATCGGGTTCAAGTCTGGGCTCTGGTTGGGCCACTCAAGGACATTCAGACATCTGTCCAGAAGCCACCCCTGCGTTGTCTTGTCTGTGTGCTTAGGGTTATTGTCCTGTTGGAAGGTGAACCTTCGCACCAGTCTGAGGTCCTGAGCGCTCGTTAGCAGGTTTTCATCAAGGATCTCTCTGTACTTTGCTCCGTTCATCTTTCTCTCGATCCTGACTAGTCTCCCGGTCCCTGCCGCTGAAAAACATTCCACAGCATGATCCTGCCACCACCACGCTTCACCGTAGGGATGGTGCCAGGTTTCCTCCAGACGTGATGTTTGACAAAGGGTTCAATCTTGGTTTCATCAGACCAGAGAAGCTTGTTTCCCATGGTCTGAGAGTCCTTTAGGTGCCTTTTGGCAAACTCCAAGCGGGCGGTCATTTACTGAGCAGTGGCTTCTGTCTGGCCGCTCTAAGATAAAGCCCTGATTGGTGGAGTGTTGCAGAGATGGTTGTCCTTCTGGAAGCTTCTCCCATCTCCACAGAGGAGCTCTGTCAGAGGGATCATTGGGTTCTTGGTCACCTCCCTGACCAAGGCCCTTCTCCCCTGAATACTCAGTTTGGCCGGGTGGCCAGCTCTTGGAAGAGTCTTGGTGGTTCCATACTTCTTCCATTTAAGAATAATGGAGGCCACTGTGGTCTTGGGGACATTCAATGCTGCAGAAATGTTTTGGTACCCTTTCCCAGATCTGTGCCTCGAATAAAACTCTGTCTCGGAGCTCTACGGCCAATTCCTTCAACCTCATGGCTTGGTTTTTGCTCTGACATGCACTGTCAACTGTGGACATTATATAGACAGGTGTGTGCCTTTCAAAATCATGTCCAATCAATTGAATTTACCGCAAGTGGACTCCAATCAAGTTCTAGAAACATCTCAAGGATGATCAATAGAAACAGGATGCACCTGAGCTCAATTTTGAGTCTCATAGCAAAGGGTCTGAATACTTATATAAATAAGGTATTTCTGTTTTTATACATTTGCTAACATTTCTAGAAACCTGTTTTCGCTTTGTCATTATGGGCTATTGTGTGTAGATTGAGGGAA
Source organism: Hucho hucho (assembly GCA_003317085.1). Lineage (NCBI taxonomy): Eukaryota > Metazoa > Chordata > Actinopteri > Salmoniformes > Salmonidae > Hucho > Hucho hucho. The sequence continues at coordinate 145,368 of QNTS01002287.1, read as the reverse complement.
AAAAAGATTGTATCCATTTTAAAATAAGGCTGTAACATATCAATATGTGGAAAAAGTGAAGGGGTCTGAATACTTTCCGAATACACTGTATATGTACATAGCTACCTCAATTACCTCGCACCCATGCACATCGACTTGGTACTGGTACTCCCTGTATATAGCCATCTTATTTTTACTTGTCATTGTTATTAGTTATTCACTGTGTATTTATTTCTCATGTCACTATTACATTTTTTTTTCTTTAGTTTAACATTGCATTGTTGAAAAAGGACCCGTAAGTAAGCATTTCACTGTTAGTTTACAGCTGTTGTTTGTGAGTGTAATTGAACAGTGCTCCTGACTGCAGGCCTCATATAGAGACTTTACTCTCAAACACGCTTTGTTCCCCCACAGCCGCCACGTGGGACCCTGTCCCTGTAACCAATAGCAAGTCATAAACCATCCACACTCACACAAAATGTCTTCCTCTCAATTTTTTGGAACGAGAAGGACTAAAAATGAAAAGAGGTGAGAGAGGAACAGATGACGATCAGGGTAAATTAGTTTCTCCGCTTACCTCCCTACAATGACTGCAACATTCTTCATACCATTTTATACATTTAGCCAATGTGAGTAGATTTTGGGGTAGTTGTTTGGAATTTTATTCAGAAACCAACCGTCACCCTGTCTTTTTAACTACTCCCACTCACCACTTTTACTGTTAAAAGTACTCAAAAGACACAGACACAGAGACAGCAGCTGCATAGCGTATGATTACAATGGTGAAGTGTGCATGCATATATAATTCTGCAGCTGTAATCAATGTAATGAATGCATGGTTGAACCGCAGGGCCCACCCGTGTCCTTAACCTCTCACAGTTTATGTAAAACAGGATGTATCAGCTTAAATAATTAACCCCCCCCCACTGATTGAGTGCTTAATTGAGAACAGTTCACTTGAAAGCGCTGCACAGTTCTGGAAGGCATCTCTGAGGAAACAGTATGGAGCAGAGCTCCCTGAAGCCAGCCTCGTAGGGGGTGTACATCTAAGCATCCATGTAACCGTTTGCATGTTATTGACTCACATATTTATTCTACTTACTATTCACCAAATTATCTTACAGATGAAGGGGGATTTCGGAAACACAAACAAACACACCCACCCACACACAAGAACGTACGCACACGCACACACACACACAGATGTTTGTTTTACTATCCTCCTTGCGGGACCAACAATTGATTCCCATTCAAAATCCTGTTTTCCCTAACACCTAAACTTAACCCTGAACCTAAACGTAACGCTAACCCTAAACCTAACCCCTAACCCTAATTCTAATCCTAATTGTACCCCTAAACTTAAAATATCATTTTTCCATGTGGGGACCGGCGAAATGTCCCCACTTGTCAATTTCTTTTGTTTTAATATCCTTGTGAGGACACACACACACACACACTGCCTCTACTGTTTTCCCCTGCTCACAGACTGTGCGGTAGAGCAGCTGTTAGGCTGTGTAGTAGTATCAGTAGGTGCGAGGCAAACCAAGGTGTGTGTGTGTGTGTAGAGTGGGCTGGTATTCTGCTGCTCCCTCTGTCAGATTAGCAGGGTGATGGATTGATACGCTCCCCGCTCTGTCAGCAGGAGAGCAACACTACATTGTAACCATGGAGCCTCACTGCTGAGCCCCCTGCTCCTTCAAAGACCTATCACTACTACACCTATTAAACATCAGGCCCCACTCCATACCTCCCTGTTGGAACTCTGTGTACCCCTATGTATCCCCTCCTGGAAGCCTTCATCCGGCCCTATCCTGGGCCTTGCCATACTGGTGAAGAGGAGAACGTTGATGTTTCAATTATTCTAATTGAAGCAGCACCCTTACGGCAAGCCAGCAGTGTTGCACAGCGTGTGGACCTGGCAAAACATTGATGCTAATTACCTGGAGTCAGATAGAGACAGTAGCTATTACTCCACCTGGGAAAGGAGTGATGAGACCCATCCTACATTCACATTTTGGCTCCGCCTCACGCAGAGGCAAGCATGTTAATGTCTGTAGCTGTGAGATGAACTCCTCATATTTAGTCTGTGGTCATTGTGCTCACACACACGTGTGCATTATGCACACACACGTACACACACATACACATACAGTGAGGGAAAAAAGTATTTGATCCCCTGCTGATTTTGTACGTTTGCCCACTGACAAAGAAATGATCAGTCTATAATTTTAATGCTAGGTTTATTTGAACAGTGAGAGAGAATAACAACAAAAAAATCCAGAAAAACGCATGTAAAAATTTTTAGAAATGGAATTGCATTTTAATGAGGGAAATAAGTATTTGACCCCTCTGCAAAACATGACTTAGTACTTGGTGGCAAAACCCTTGTTGGCAATCAGAGGTCAGATGTTTCTTGTAGTTGGCCACCAGGTTAGCACACATCTCAGGAGGGATTTTGTCCCACTCCTCTTAGCAGATCTTCTCCAAGTCATTAAGGTTTCGAGGCTGACATTTGGCAACTTGAACCTTCAGCTCCCTCCACAGATTTTCTATGGGATTAAGGTCTGGAGACTGGCTAGGCCACTCCAGGACCTTAATGTGCTTCTTCTTGAGCCACTCCTTCGTGTGTTTTGGGTCATTGTCATGCTGGAGTACCCATCCACGACCCATTTTCAATGCCCTGGCTGAGGGAAGGAGGTTCTCACCCAAGATTTGACGGTACATGGCCCCGTCCATCGTCCCTTTGATGCGGTGAAGTTGTCCTGTCCCCTTAGCAGAAAAACACCCCCAAAGCATAATGTTGACCCCCTCTCAATCAGAAAGATTTCTGGCTCCCAGGTGTCTTTTATACAGGCAACGAGCTGAGATTAGGAGCACACTCTTAAAGGGAGTGTGGGTCATTGTCATGCTGGAATACCCATCCACGACCCATTTTCAATGCCCTGGCTGAGGGAAGGAGGTTCTCACCCAAGATTTGCGGTGAAGTTGTCCTGTCCCCTTAGCAGAAAAACACCCCCAACCGGGGATGCCGGGGATGCCTTAGCTGGATTGTCGGGCTTCCATGCCACAGTCGGCTCGAGGTTTCTTTTCCCTGGTTGGCTCGGCAGGCGCCCATCCCACGTCAGGCCTCAGCCGGATCGTCGGGTTTTTACGCCTCAGCTGGCTCACCAGGCTCCCATGCCTCAGCCGGTTCGCCAGGCTCCTACGCCCCAGCCGGCTAGTCCAGCACCCATGCCTCGGCCGGCCCGTAAGGCTCGTCCAGGTGGGACGGCGGGTGGCGCCCCTGGGGGGGGGGGGGTACTGTCACGCCTGCTCGCGCTCTTTGGGTGCCAGGCTGCCCAGCACTGCGCACTCCTGCCACCATCATATCGCACACCTGCTTCCCTCGTCACGCGCATCAGCAAATTATTGGACTCACCTGGACTCAATCTCCTGTTTTATTACCACCCCTATATTTGTCAGTTCCCCAGCTCTGTTCCCCGCTGCTGTATTAATGTTCGTATGTCGTTATGTTACCCGGTGCTGACATTGTTCTTGTCCTGTTTAATGTCTGTGCTATATTAAATGTGGACTCCCTGTACCTGCTTCTCATCTGCAGCGTCGGTCCTTGCACATGGTCATCTCTAACCCAGAATCATCACTCAGTCTCATGAAATATGCAGGTTGCGTACCGACACACACCCTCTTCCCTTTGCTTTCACACGCAGACATAGACAGCTACAAAAGGTTGTCATGAAAACATAAAAATAAGCTGTTGCTCCAGACGGATTGGAATTGAAATGGCCTCATGGGTTTTTCCTTCAAAGGCATGGTTGAATGTGAAAGCCGCCTTGGCATCTTTAGAGCAGACAGTTTCAGACTGCTGTGCCCCTTGGGTTTTGATATAACACATGGCAGAAGCACTGAGAACTGTAGTCTAGAATAGATTGACATGCAAAAACCAATTTGTCTCTGAGACATACCCACTAAAAGCTCCTTCAGCTGTTCTTTGTTAGGACGTCAAGTCACAGACTCCTGCTTAAATCCAAGGGCCAACACTAATGGTATACTACCGGAATTACTAGCTGCAAGTAACTGCCAGAATAATGGAAACACTTGAGTAAATGAGGGATACAAAGTATTTTGAAAGCAGGTGCTTCCACACAGGTGTCATTCCTGAGTTAATTAAGCAATTAACATCCCATCATGTTCAGGGCCATGTATAAATAATTGCCATTATTTTGGCTATCATTGCTATGCCCCCATAGGATGACAATGCCCCAATCCGCAGGGCATGAGTGGTCACTGAATAGTTTGATGAGCATGAACACTATGTAAACCAAATGCCACCAGATCTCAACCCAATTGAAAACGTATGGGAGATTCTGGAGTGGTGCCTGAGACAGCGTTTTCCACCACCATCAACAAAACACCAAATTATGGAATTTCTCGTGGAAGTGCTGTCGCATCCCTCCAATTGAGTTCCAGACACTTGTAGAATCTATGCCAAGGTGCATTGAAGCTGTTCTGGTTCGTGGCGGCCGAATGCCCTATTAAGACACTTTATCTTGTTGTTTCCTTTTATTTTGGCAGTTATCTGTAGATACTATAATAAAACTTAAACAAATGTCCCTGTGAAATAACATTTTATTGAATCATATAATGCCCTTTTCTGAACACTAAAGGGCAGTTTTGTCATGGGCCTCTCCACAGGGTGTCAGGAATGCCTGATACAGATCAAAGTCCGGCCTGTTATTTCCCTCTGGGCGCATTCCAGAGTGGCAAAAGCCGAGAAGAAGGAGAGAAAAATAACTGGTCTGGCCGAGGAAGAAGTGATCCTGTATGTGGATGTGAGGCCTAGCTGTGTAAACAGAGGTGTGATTGTTAGCGTGTGGAGTCGCGTGCCGACAGAATTCCAGATGGAGTATTGGTGTGCTGTTGGGTTCAGCCTTTAGCTCTTGGCCTTGCTGGGTTTGTCTTTCATGTGATGGGCCTATCTAGTTACTGCAGAATAGTTTGGACAGTCAATACACAAGATTCATTTTTTGTACTTATTTTTTTGCTCACTGTTTGCTCACAGAAATGAATACAAACTTGTTGGGCTTTTGATGAATCTACAGAGACTTCTTGTATAGACTGAATTATGGTTTCTCCATATGTGAACTGTTATTGTAACTAAGTTACAGTATGTAAATATGTATTGAGGAGAAAAAAGTCCATTATACACTTTTAATTGCATGTTAGCTACAGAATGTTAGCTAACCCTTTGGCTCTTTCACTCTGAGGCCTCCTGGTAGTTTTGTACAGAAGGCTGGTTATCCATCAAAGGTTAGCCAATGGCAAAACGATTACACCCCTGTCGCGTCCCTAAGGGCAGGGGGACAAGGTGCAGTTTCAATTACTCTCAAGTTCATTAGAGTGTCTGCTAAATGACTAAAATGTAAATGTAATTAGCATGGATCTACAGACCAGTCTGTGGGTCTGGGTGTCGATAACTCAGCTTGGTATATGGCGGCCCTGTGCCACTGAGCCATATCAACCTTGACTCCTGCAGTTGATGGGACAATGGGGGAGAGAGGCAGAGAATGGTAACTAACGCTGTGGACAAATTAGATCCTCTCACAAATGAAAGAGGGAAGGCGAGAGTGGCCATAATGGCAGGTAAAATTAGCTGTTAAGTGGTGATCACATCAGTCTTCTCAACCCCTCCATAGTTTTTTTTCAAAGCTGAGAAGCAGGTCAAAGACATTGGTCTCTATTAAGCACAGACAGGCTTTTGACAAAGGACCAGTGACCCTGTGTTGTGTGAACCGAGTCATCCCAGCTAAAAGAGTCTCAAATTAGAGATGGCCACACATGGCAATCAACACCTACTTACAGTCATATCAAGATACTTCCACATCTACATAATTACATGTATGAACAAACAGTAAGCAATGTATGCTCAAGAGATCTCTACATATGGCTCTGGTTCACTGTGATGTTGATGTGTACAAGATCTCCTGAATCTTGCTCGTCTTCCCTCCCTTGGCTAGTCTACTGCTGGCTACTGTAGAGTTGCTGCGTAGAGCCCGGCCACTCTTCTCCCCAGTAGCTGACAATTAGGCTACTGGAGGAGTCCTCAGACTCACACTGCTGGTTCTGCCCCTCACAGCGAGAGAGGGTGTGAGGAGGTGGATCAGAAAGAGAGAGTAATATAAAAGAGGGAATATTCACCAATCAGATCACCGCTGTGACTTAGTGAGAGGAAAAGTAGAAGAGAGAAAGTGAAACAGAAAACACAGGCTGCTAAGGCATGGTCAGACCCCTACGTGCACAGTACATTTATTTTTTTATTTTAACTAGTCAGTTAAGAACAAATTCTTATTTTCAATGATGGCCTAGGAACAGTGGGTTAACTGCCTTGTTCAGGGGCAGAACGACAGATTTTTACCTTGTCAGCTCGGGGATTCAATCTTGCAACCTGTCGGTTACTAGTCCAACGCTCTAACCACTAGGCTACTTGCTGCCCTGTAGGCAACTCCTACCAGAAAGGCGTAAGTTAAATTTGTCAGCCAACCCAATCATCTGTCACCTCTTGATTCACTGGTCGAATGGTCAAATCACTACTGAATATTGGAGCACCACAGTGATTGTTGGGCCTTTGTGAAATTGTAAACACACACCCAACAATCGATTATTGTGAAGGTAATCATGCAAGTTTTGAGAAGCATACAGCCACTATAGGGAAATATGGGCATATAAATGAATGGCAAAATACTCCGATAAGATTTTGTGACGATAATATATTTTGTCTCAAACACAGAGATAGAAACGGTGCCCAACAAAACCAAAAGGCCCTGGCAGGGATCCCAGTGCCAGATGAAATGTGAAAACTATTTCAGTGGAGGAGAGATAGAGACCAGTATGTGTGAATGTTGGTGAGCAGGATGAGATTGTGTATGAGGTTGGTTGAAGGGTGTGATTGAGTGGTGTAATTTCTGCTCCCATGATGTGCTCTGTCATGTTAATGGTATCGCAATACTGTTGCAACACGTGCACATCAAAAACACATGGGCTAAATGGCAGCTGCATGATGTGTAATAACCATCAGTATGGGATCATTTCAGCTAAATGCAGAGCATACAGAGATACATACTACATACTGTATCTCTGACTAAATGTAATGCACATTATGTATTTGCCAACATTACAGATGACTAGTAAAACAGTAGGAGTTACATTATGTGTGTGTGTGTGTACATCTTCTGACTGAAATGAGCAGGTGGGACGGAAATGAGCAGGTGGGACTGAAATAAGTAGGTGGCATCAGTACTATAGGGCGATTCCTCACAAAACTAGATTTTCAAGACATTTAATCCATAGAAGGGTCATTTTGAGGAAGGATTGTTGCCATACATTTGACATTTGTATCTTAAAGCATAATTGAGAAATAATTAATTGAAGTTGGAATATTTGTGACATTTTTGCCTTACCCAGGCTTCCTTTAAGACTCCAAAGGACCCTTAATGGTATTTTTTTGTTATTTTTTCATTTCCTAAACATTTACATCTGAATTATAATTGTTGTTGATTACTATGGTTGATCCTAATATCTCTATCACATCAGAGTGCAGTGTCTTGTTGCAGTGTCATATTACATTTTTTGCAGGTTGTGGAAACAGTGCTACAGTACTAACCTGCCTAAAGACACCATACTACATATTGTTCAGTATATTAATGTCTGCATTGCATTCCCTGTCCTTTTACAGGTGTCCCCTCTGGTCCCAGGAACGTCATCTCCATCGTCAACGAGACCTCGGTGATCCTGGAGTGGCACCCGCCTAGGGAGACTGGCGCCCGAGATGACGTCACCTACAACATCGTGTGCAGGAAGTGCCGTGCGGATCGGCCGTTGTGCTCCCACTGTGATGACAACGTGGAGTATGTGCCCAGGCAGCAAGGCCTGACTGAGACCAGGGTGTTCATCAGTAACCTGTGGGCCCACACCCCCTACGCCTTTGAGATACACGCTATCAATGGAGTCACCAACAAGAGCCCCTACCCTGCCCAGCACGTGTCCATCAACATCACTACCAACCAGGCTGGTCAGTGGCATTGTACAGCACCATGCTTTGTATCTCACACCATGCTTTAAAATACATGTTAATGTACAGGCATTCACAACAAGTACATTTCAGTGGTACACGTTTCAAGGTAACTGCAACAAAAAGTTCTGAGGCAGTCTAATGGTCTACAGTCAAGCTTTAGCCCTATACTGTATACAATCGATTTTCTCTGTCCTTTAATAAGATGGATGCTCTTGATAGCCGTCTTGTATTCTTGACTGAAAGCCCTCCTTACTCATCAACAGAATGAGTCAACAGACTCAACACAATCCTGTACATTGCTATTGATCGGCAGCAATTAAATCCCAAGGTTACATTCTTGTGATTTTTTTTCATGTTCCTATTTGTCAATAAGTGAAGCTGTTTCACCTGTTGCTGTTAGGTGAGTTTCTATTGAATAGCCTCCCCTGGCAACCATTATAGAGTTTTGTTCTGGGAATCAATGCCTTAAGGCTTATATTTATCTTCTATATTATGAATACTATTGCACAACAACACATCAGCGCTACTGGCATTTCTTGTTTTTTCAACCGGAGACATTCTAGAACCAAAGGCAAGGCTTTAGATCTTTTGTCAAGACTTCACTTCGGCTGTTTTGGATTTTTCATTACGTTTTCAATATTCAAGTATCACAGATTGGTTTATTACTTGTATGTCTCTCACAATACAGACACCACCATTCAGGAGGTAGAATTCAATGTAAGTCATGCAATGTATCTTTCTATCGCTTTCTTTTGGTATTGAAAAATCATATGGACTTGATAATTGATAATAAGTCCTTCCACTTTTTAATATGGCGTGAATCAGTATCAGAATCTATCAAACTTCTGTAGGTTGGTGTAATGAGGTAATACATAAGGAGACATTGTTTCATTGGGAAGCCATTCTAGTACTCAGTTGTCCTGTCATACGGTATACCCATGGGGAACACCAGGCCAGCCAACGACACCTCTCCCTCCAGACATAGGACTCGTTGTTAGGAAGACTTGAAAAAGTATTCTTGAAAAGGATTATAATCATGACTCTCTTCAGTGCTCCACTGTGAATGTTCTTGGAGGGACATCAAGATTGTATCTTACGCTGCTATATTGCTTTCAATTAAATGGAACTATGGTTACTGAGCTAACACCTAAAACCATTCAATTATAACCATGTGTTGAACCAACAGGCTATAGAGAACATCTGGAGTCTACAGTGCCTTCAGAAAGTATTCATACCCCTTGACCATTTACACATTTTGTTGTGTTACTGCCTGAATTTAAAATGGATTAAATTGAGATATCTTGTCACTGGCCTAAACACAATACCCCATAATGTCAAGGGGGAATTATGTTTTTAGACATTTTTACAAATGAATTCAAAATTAAAAGCTGAAATGTCTTGAGTCAATAAGTATTCAACCCCTTTGTTATGGTGAAGTTAATTCAAATCAAATTGTATAAGTCAATGCAAATAGTCCTGGTAGCCATTTGATTAAGTGTTCAGCAGTCTTACGACTTTGGGGTAGAAGCTGTTAAGGAGCCTTTTGGTCCCAGACTTGGCGCTCCGGTACCGCTTGCCGTGCGTGATCAGGCATACCACCGTCGTGTCGTCGGCAAACTTAATGATGGTGTTGGAGTCGTGTGTGGCCACGCAATCATGGGTGAAAAGGGAGTACAGGAGAGTCAGCATGGCGGATGTGTTGTTGCCTACCCTCACCACCTGGGGGCAGCCTGTAAGGATCCAGTTGCAGAGGGAGGTGTTCAGTCCAAGGGCCCTCAGCTTAGTGATGAGCTTGGAGGGCACTATGGTGATGAATGCTGAGCTGTAAATGAACAGCATTCTCATGTAGGTGTTCCTTTTGTCCAGGTAGGAAAGGGCAGTGTGGAGGGCAATAGAGATTGCGTCACCTGTGGATCTGTTGGGGCGGTATGTGAATTGGAGTGGGTCCAGGGTTTCTGTGATGATGGTGTTGATGTTAGCCATGACCAGCCTTTCAAAGCATTTAATGGCTACAGATGTGAGTGCTGCAGGGCGATAGTCATTTAGGCAGGTTACCTTGGCGTTGAACACACGGACTATGGTGGTCTGCTTGAAACATACAGTGGGGCAAAAAAGTATTTAGTCAGCCACCAATTGTGCAAGTTCTCTCACTTAAAAAGATGAGAGAGGCCTGTAATTTTCATCATAGGTACACTTCAACTATGACAGACAAAATTAGGGAAAAAAATCCAGAAAATCACATTGTAGGATTTTTAATGAATTTATTTGACAATTATGGTGGAAAATAAGTATTTGGTCACATACAAACAAGCAAGATTTCTGGCTCTCACAGACCTGTAACTTCTTCTTTAAGAGGCTCCTCTGTCCTCCACTCGTTACCTGTATTAATGGCACCTGTTTGAACTTGTTATCAGTATAAAAGACACCTGTCCACAACCTCAAACAGTCACACTCCAAACTCCACTATGGCCAAGACCAAAGAGCTGTCAAAGGACACCAGAAACAAAATTGTAGACCTGCACCAGGTTGGGAAGACTGAATCTGCAATAGGTAAGCAGCTTGGTTTGAAGAAATCAACTGTGGGAGCAATTATTAGGAAATGGAAGACATACAAGACCACTGATAATCTTCCTCGATCTGGGGCTCCACGCAAGATCTCACCCCGTGGGGTCAAAATGATCACAAGAACGGTGAGCAAAAATCCCAGAACCACACGGGGGGACCTAGTGAATGACCTGCAGAGAGCTGGGACCAAAGTAACAAAGCCTACCATCAGTAACACACTACGCCGCCAGGGACTCAAATCCTGCAGTGCCAGACGTGTCCCCCTGCTTAAGCCAGTACATGTTCAGGCCCGTCTGAAGTTTGCTAGAGAGCATTTGGATGATCCAGATGAGGATTGGGAGAATGTCATATGGTCAGATGAAACCAAAATAGAACTTTTTGGTAAAAACTCAACTCGTCGTGTTTGGAGGACAAAGAATGCTGAGTTGCATCCAAAGAACACCATACCTACTGTGAAGCATGGGGGTGGAAACATCATGCTTTGGGGCTGTTTTTCTGCAAAGGGACCAGGACGACTGATCCGTGTAAAGGAAAGAATGAATGGGGCCATGTATCGTGAGATTTTGAGTGAAAACCTCCTTCCATCAGCAAGGGCATTGAAGATGAAACGTGGCTGGGTCTTTCAGCATGACAATGATCCCAAACACACCGCCCGGGCAACGAAGGAGTNGGGACCAAAGTAACAAAGCCTACCATCAGTAACACACTACGCCGCCAGGGACTCAAATCCTGCAGTGCCAGACGTGTCCCCCTGCTTAAGCCAGTACATGTTCAGGCCCGTCTGAAGTTTGCTAGAGAGCATTTGGATGATCCAGATGAGGATTGGGAGAATGTCATATGGTCAGATGAAACCAAAATAGAACTTTTTGGTAAAAACTCAACTCGTCGTGTTTGGAGGACAAAGAACACCATACCTACTGTGAAGCATGGGGGTGGAAACATCATGCTTTGGGGCTGTTTTTCTGCAAAGGGACCAGGACGACTGATCCGTGTAAAGGAAAGAATGAATGGGGCCATGTATCGTGAGATTTTGAGTGAAAACCTCCTTCCATCAGCAAGGGCATTGAAGATGAAACGTGGCTGGGTCTTTCAGCATGACAATGATCCCAAACACACCGCCCGGGCAACGAAGGAGTGGCTTCGTAAGAAGCATTTCAAGGTCCTGGAGTGGCCTAGCCAGTCTCCAGATCTCAACCCCATAGAAAATCTTTGGAGGGAGTTGAAAGTCTGTGTTGCCCAGCGACAGCCCCAAAACATCACTGCTCTAGAGGAGATCTGCATGGAGGAATGGGCCAAAATACCAGCAACAGTGTGTGAAAACCTTGTGAAGACTTACAGAAAACGTTTGACCTCTGTCATTGCCAACAAAGGGTATATAACAAAGTATTGAGATAAACTTTTGTTATTGACCAAATACTTATTTTCCACCATAATTTGCAAATAAATAAATTAAAAATCCTACAATGTGATTTTCTGGATTTCTTTTTCTCATTTCGTCTGTCATAGTTGAAGTGTACCTATGATGAAAATTACAGGCCTCTCTCATCTTTTTAAGTTGGAGAACTTGCACAATTGGTGGCTGACTAAATACTTTTTTGCCCCACTGTATACAGTTGAAGTCGGAAGTTTACATACACTTCATTTTTCAACCACTCGATAAATGTCTTGTTAACAAACTATAGTTTTGGCAAGTCTGTTAGGACATCTACTTTAGTAATTTTTCCAACAATTGTTTACAGACAGATTATTTCAAAATTATGTGGATATATTGAAGCAACATCTCAAGACATCAGTCAGGAAGTTAAAGCTTGGTCGCAAATGGGTCTTTCAAATGGACAATGACCCCAAGCATACTTCCAAAGTTGTTGCAAAACGGCTTAAGGACAACAAAGTCAAGGTATTGGAGTGGCCATCACAAAGCCCTGACCTCAACCCTATAGAACATTTGTGAGCAGAACTGAAAAAGCGTGTGCGAGCAAGAAGGCCTACAAACCTGACTCAGTTACACCAGCTCTCTCAGGAGGAATGGGCTATTATTCTGACATTTCACATTCTTAAAATAAAGTGGTGATCCTAACTGACCTAAGACAGGGAATTCTTACTAGGATTAAATGTCAGGAATTGTGAAAAACTCAGTTTAAATGTATTTGGCTAAGGTGTATGTAAACTTCTGACTTCAACTGTAGGTATTACAGACTGGGTCAGGGAGAGGTTGAAAATGTCAGTAAAGACACTTGCCAGCTGGTTAGAGCATGCCCTTAGTACACATCCTGGTAATCTATCTGGCCCTGTGGCCTTGTGAATGTTAACCTGTTTAAAGGTCTTACTTACATCGGCTACGGAGAGCGTGATCACACAGTCGTCCGGAACAGCTGGTGATCTCATGCATGGTTCACTGTTGCTTTCCTCTAGGCGAGCAAAGACTGCATTTAGCTTGTCTGGTAGGCTTGCGTTACTGGGCAGCTAACGGCTGGGTTTCCCTTTGTAATCCATGATAGTCTGCAAGCCCTGCCACATCAACAAGCATCACAGTCGTTGTAGTAGGATTCAATTTTAGTCCTGTATTGACGCTTTGCCTGTTTGAGCTTCGTCAGAGTGTGTAGCTGGATTTCTTATTAGCGTCCGGATTAGTTTCCTGGTCCTTTAAGCGGTAGCTCTAGCCTTTAGCTCAGTGCGGATGTTGCCTGTAATCCATGGCTTCTGGTTGGGATATGTACGTACAATCACTGTGGGTATGACGCGTTGAGGCACTTATTAATGAAGCTGGTGACTGATGTGATATTCTCCTCAATGCCATTGGATGAATCCCAGAACATATTCCAGTTTGTGCTAGCGAAACAGTCCTGTAGCTTAGGATCCACTTCATCGGACGACTTCTGTATTGAGTGCGTCACTGGTACTTCCTGTTTGAATTTTTGCTTGTACAGTGAGGGAAAAAAGTATTTGATCCCCTGCTGATTTTGTACGTTTGCCCACTGACAAAGAAATGATCAGTCTATAATTTTAATGGTAGGTTTATTTGAACAGCGAGAGACAGAATAACAACAAAAAAATGCAGAAAAACGCATGTGAAAAAGGTTATAAATGGAATTGCATTTTAATGAGGGAAATAAGTATTTGACCCCCTCTCAATCAGAAAGATTTCTGGCTCCCAGGTGTATTTTATAAAAGGTAACGAGCTGAGATTAGGAGCACACTCTTAAAGGGAGTGCTCCTAATCTCAGCTTGTTACCTGTATAAAAGACACCTGTCCACAGAAGCAATCAATCAATCAGATTCCAAACTCTCCACCATGGCCAAGACCAAAGAGCTCTCCAAGGATGTCAGGGACAAGATTGTAGACCTACACAAGGCTGGAATGGGCTACAAAGCCATCGCCAAGCAGCTTGGTGAGAAGGTGACAACAGTTGGTGAGATTATTCGCAAATGGAAGAAACACAAAAGAACTGTCAATCTCCCTCGGCCTGGGGCTCCATGCAAGATCTCACCTCGTGGAGTTGCAATGATCATGAGAACGGTGAGGAATCAGCCCAAACTACACGGGAGGATCTTGTCAATGATCTCAAGGCAGCTGGGACCATAGTCACCAAGAAAACAATTGGTAACACTACGCCGTGAAGGACTGAAATCCTGCAGCACCCGCAAGGTCCCCCTGTTCAAGAAAGCACATATACATGCCCGTCTGAAGTTTGCCAATGAACATCTGAATGATTCAGAGG
>QNTS01002287.1:100593-130875 GCA_003317085.1 Hucho hucho | reverse complement strand
AGGTGAAAGTGTTGTGGTCAGATGAGACCAAAATGGAGCTCTTTGGCATCAACTCAACTCGCCGTGTTTGGAGGAGGAGGAATGCTGCCTATGACCCCAAGAACACCATCCCCACCATCAAACATGGAGGTGGAAACATTATGCTTTGGGGGTGTTTTTCTGCTAAGGGGACAGGACAACTTCACCGCATCAAAGGGACGATGGATGGGGCCATGTACCATCAAATCTTGGGTGAGAACCTCCTTCCCTCAGCCAGGGCATTGAAAATTGGTCGTGGATGGGTATTCCAGCATGACAATGACCCAAAACACACGGCCAAGGCAACAAAGGAGTGGCTCAAGAAGAAGCACATTAAGGTCCTGGAGTGGCCTAGCCAGTCTCCAGACCTTAATCCCATAGAAAATCTGTGGAGGGAGCTGAAGGTTCAAGTTGCCAAACGTCAGCCTCGAAACCTTAATGACTTGGAGAAGATTTGCAAAGAGGAGTGGGACAAAATCCCTCCTGAGATGTGTGCTGACCTGGTGGCTAACTGCAAGAAACGTCTGACCTCTGTGATTGCCAACAAGGGTTTTGCCACCAAGTACTAAGTCATGTTTTGCAGAGGGGTCAAATACTTATTTCCCTCATTAAAATGCAATTCCATTTATAACATTTTTCACATGCGTTTTTCTGGATTTTTTTGTTGTTATTCTGTCTCTCACTGTTCAAATAAACCTAGCATTAAAATTATAGACTGATCATTTCTTTGTCAGTGGGCAAATGTACAAAATCAGCAGGGGATCAAATACTTTTTTCCCTCACTGTAAGCAGGAATCAGGACAATAGAGTTATGGTCAGATTTGCCAAATCTGTGTGTGGAGTAAAGGTGATCCATAGTTTTTTTCCTCTAGTTGCACATGTGACATGCTGGTAAAAATTAGGTAAACAGATTTCAGTTTTCCTGCATTAAAGTCCCTGGCCACTAGGAGCTCCGCCTCTGGATTAGCATTTTATTGTTTACTTATGGCCTTATACAGCTCGTTGGGTGCGGCCTTAGTGCCAGGATCAATTTGTGGTGGTAAATAGACAGCTATGAAGAATATAGATGAAAACTCTCTTGATAAAGAGTGTGGTCTACAGCTTATCTTGAGGTACTCTATCTCAGGCGAGCAAAACCTCAAGACTTCTTTAATATTAGAGATTGCGCACCAGCTGATGTTGACAAAGAAACATACATCACCCCTCTGATCTTACTGGAGGCTGCTGTTCTTCCTTACCGAGGCACGGAAAACCCAGCTAACTGTATATTATCCATGTCCTTGTTCTGCCACGACTCAATGAAATATAGGAAATTACAGTTTTTCATGTCCTGTTGATAGGATAGTCTCGAACGGAGCTCATCCAGTTTATTCTCCAGTGATTGCACGTTTGCCAGTAGAACGGATGGTAAAGGCGGACTATCCACTTGCTGATGCAGTCTCACCATGCATCTGGCTCTTCGACCTCTGTAACGACGTCTCCTCTTCATACGAATGACGGGGTATTGGACCTGGTCCGGGAGGAGCAGTACTGTATATCATTCGCGTCCAACTCATTAAAGAAAAAATACTTTTTTGGAATACTACCAGTTCGAGGTGAGTAATCGCTGGTGAGTAATCGCTGTTCTGATGTCCTTAAGCTCTTTTCGGTCAAAAGAAACGATGGCAGAAACCTTATGTTCAAAGAAATAAATAAAAATAAAGCGCCAAAAAAACACACAAAATAGCACAATTGGTCAGGAACCTGTAAAAGAAGGAAGCTTGTACAGAATAACATTTTTCCAAAACATGCATCTTGTTTGCAGTAAGGCTCTAAAGTAAAACTGCAAAAAATGTGGCAAAGAAATGAACTCTATGTCCTGAATACAAAGCGTAATGTTTGCGGCAAACACAACACATCACTGAATACACTCTTCATATTTTCAAGCATGGTGGTGGCTGCTTGTCATCGGCAAGTACTAGAATAAAACGAAACGCAACGTAGCTAGGTACAGGCAGAATCCCAGAGGAAAACCTGGTTCAGTCTGCTTTCCACCAGACACTGGGAGACAAATTCACCTTTCAGCAGGACAAAAACCTAAAATGCAAGGTCAAATACACAAGTTTCTTACCAAGACAACATTGAATATTCCTGAGTGGCCTTGTTACAGTTTTGACTTAAATCGTCTTGAAAATATATGGCAAAACTTGAAAATGGCTGTCCTACAATATTCAACAACCAACTAACAGAATTTTTTTAAAGAAAAATGTGCCAACATTGTAGTATCTAGGTGTGAAAAGCTCTTAGAGACTCACAGATGTAATCGCTGCCAAATGTGATTCTATTGACTATGGGGTGTGAATACTTATGTAAATGAGATATTTCATTTTCAATAAATTAGCAAAAATGTCAAATATGTTTTCACTTTGTCATTATGGGATATTATGTGTAGATCGGTGAGAAAGAAAATCTATTTATCCATTTTGAATTCAGGCTGAAACACAACACAATGTACAATAAGTTAAGGGGAATGAATACTTTCTGAACATTGGCTTGTAGAAACAGGATTCAAGTAGACAGATTTAATGCCTGGCCAAAATGGAACGTTCTGTCGTTTGATAGCTTCACATTAGAGGAAAGCGGGGAAATGAGAACGTAAATGGCCTTTATTGCCTAGTAGAGTTAATAGACCCCATCATCTTGCTTGACAAGGTAAGTGCTCGACTTGACAGATGGATATAGATTAATAAAGAAATAAATAGATACACCAAATAGCCAATGCCATTGTCTTTTGTAAAAATGGCTGCGGTGGTAATGAGTAAGTAGCTTTTAATTTCACTTCAGAAAAGTGGTCAGAGCCATTGTGTTGTTGCCAGGTAATTGGGCCATTTCAGCTGTCCCTGAGAAGGAGTTTATGTCATGGCTCTGTAGGGAAAAATCTGTCATGTTTAGAATAAAAGAAGGAGTTGAGAAGCAATGGAGGAGATGTTTTTTTTTAGCTAGTTACCTTAAAGCTAGAATCCTTAGTTGCTACATCCATTTTTGGATGTAAATATTTATGATATAAACCCATTGATTCTTGAAGAATATAACTTATAAATGCCTCATGAGCTTAGTTCAACTGCCGTACCCCATCAGAACCGGAAATATAAGCTTGTTTTACTACAAAGTGTAAACATCTTAAGTGTAAGCAAACACTGTATAGCGTTTTTCCAGCCCCATCCCTTAGCTTTTTAGCGAAACATTGGCAGGGACCGCGGGGCGAACGTTTTGTTATTGTTTCAATTAAGGATTGTAGCTGAGTGAGTTGGCTAGATCAGGGTTATTAAACCGGGGGTCCGTGGACCCCTAGCGCTACTGCTGGGGGTCAGCAAAAATAATAAAATACTTGATAAGACAAGATGTGGATTTTTTGATGGGGGTCCCTGGGTCACCGGTTTGCCTGGAAGGGGGCAAGAAAAAGTTGGAAGACCTCTGGGCTATATTGAAAGGGTAATGGTGTGAGTGGACACCATTGTCCTTTTGGCGGAGTCACAGGTTATGGGAGGTTGGTTGAAATAGTACCCCCCCGACGGTTCAGAGTAAAGGAAATCTCTGTTGAGGAGAGAGTTAGTTGTGGTTCAGTGAAGGGGCCATTAGACCTTATTCAGGCTGGAGTGACAGAGCTGACAGGAACCCTGATTGATGCACCGCTCTGTAACTCCTCTCCTCTCAGACACAGTGGTGTGTATTCTCATGCATAACTGATTTACCACCAACCAAAGACCAGCTTACTTATTAGAACGTTTCAATTAAATGTAAAATATGATATTACACATTATTTTACCATTGCCTTTTACGGTTTATGCATTCTCAACTGTATTCTGAGAAAGTCTTCAGGAGAGTGGGTCAGTGGGAGCCATGAATTCAATGAATTAAAACAAAGGTGCAGATTGAATTACATTAAATAAACTCTGGGGCTCCACACTCAAACCCCAAACTCTTCTCATGCTGGCATGGAGGTGGTGTGGCGGGCACTGGCGCCCAGTGGAAGCTTCTCTCCAGCCCACGACAGTGTGTGCTCAGGGGAATGGTTCTTACACACACTCCCCTCAGGGAAATGTAAAACATGTCTACTGTTCCATGGGTAGTAGGATATGTCTGGCCAGAAGTTGCATTAGTCCACATAAAGGGATCCATGTTAACTTGAGCCTCTCATAAAGCAGTAAACCGTGTCAATTTGTAGAGAGATATTTGGTTCTTTGTTCCATCAGTGGGCACTTTGAGAGTATTTGGATCCATCAGACAGACTCTTGAATTCCCAAGCCGAACATTTGTCATAGCTCTTTCACAAACTGTACTAATCATTGAACAGCTTCAGACGCTTACTCATAGACACTGCTTGCTACAGTAGTAAGACTGCAATTACATTTCTCATGGAATATATTTTCCTGGCGTTTTAAATCCGTGAAGATTCAGAATCACTGCATCAGCCAGTCCCATCCTCTATGTCACCAGTATTTATAGGGGTCTGTCCTTTCTTACCACAGCTCATTCACCCATGACACCGTTAGCAGTATACCACCCTGCATCCCACTGCTGGCTTGCCTCTGAAGCTAAGCAGGGTTGGTCCTGGTCAGTCTCTGAATGGGAGATCAGATGCTGCTGGAAGTGGTGCTGGAGGGCCTGTAGGAAGCATTCTTTCTTCTGGTCTAAAAAAATATACCAATGCTCCAGGGCAGTGATTGGGGACATTGCCCTTGTAGTGGGCTGTCTTTCGGATGGTACGTTAAACGGGCATCCTGACTCTCTGTGGTCACGAAAAGATCCCATGGCACTTATCATAAGAGTAGGGGTGTTAACCCTGGTGTTCTGGCTAAATTCCCAATCTGGCCCTCATACCATCATGGCCACCTAATTATCCCCAGCTTTCAATTGGCTCATTCATTCCCCCTCCTCTCCCCTGTAACTGTTCTCCAGGTCATTGCTGTAAATTAAAATGTGTTCTCAGTCAATTTACCTGGTAAAATAAGGGTAATTAAAAAATAAATAAGATGAGACAGGAAAGGCTTGCAGTGACTCTATTCTTTGGCACCATATACACATGAGTAAACACCTCAAGAAAATACAGAATAACATCGAGGTACAAGTGTAGCTATAGTAGCCACTGGCAGTTAGCTATATGTATTATCTTAACACAGAAAGCCATGCTCTTGTGTTTTGGTCAGTTTGTCTCCTGTGCCCTATCAGGACATTTGGAAATTCCATCTGAACCAACATCTGGTAAATAAGAAAACAAGAAACAGATGGAAATATTGCACTAGGTGAGATAACAGGCTATCTGTCTCTGTGTGAGGGATCCCTGATGCTCCACTCTTCCTCTGCCTGAGTAGAGGCATTATCTAGAGCTATAAAACATTCACACAGAGAGAGAGAGAGAGAGTGAGAACAAGAGCAAGACAGACAGAACAATGCATACAAAAAGAAAAGGCAGAGAAAGAAGGGGAACATATTTTTTTGTAGTACAACCAAAATACTTTTATTTCATGTAGCTTTGATCCAAATTAGTAAAGGAAACAGGGTCAACCTCAACATTACATTAAACTTTGGCTGTAATGAGACTTTCCTAATGAGAAGTCTATCTGACTAAAAGGTAACATTGTTTTGTCTGATATATGTGAAGAATCACTTTGTACTTTTCCTCCAACAAGCTCTGCCTTATTCTTGTGGGAAACAGTGTTCGAATATGGAGATCCTGCTTCGTCCTTTAGATCTCCTGTGGGACATTCTTACCTTGTGAGGAATGCAGGTGGCCGGGAGATTGGAACTCTGACAGTTTTACCACCCTTATCTTGCTTGTTCAAATCCTCCTCTACACATTTCTCTCCTTGTAAATCCACACGCATCTTGGAGACATAAAAAGAGCAACACGCTGAGGCAGGCCTTTTGAGAGCTCTGCTAGTTTACTTCAGCCAATAAAAATTGATCGGTTACAGGAAGCCCAATATTTCAAAAATTATGATGAAGACATCAATGTCAGTGTAGTAACTTAACATCGGCCTCACTCAGTGTCATTGTTTATGGAGATTTTGGAGTCCTTTTTTTATCAGGGGCAACATCGTATTGATAGTTTCAGCATGACAATCAGAAAAAAAACATGCATTGTAAATAATAGCAGCAAACTATTGAATTTCACGGCTTTCCAGTGGAGGTTAAGGCAGTTAACATTTGTTGAAAGAGCAACAACCCAGACGCATGTCTTTTTATGTGAGGGATGCGTCACCACACTTAGTATAGGAAATGTCAGATGGCTTTTTTGTAGAGTTTTTAAATATGCGCTTTGGGGCTGTAACACAGACAGCCATAATTCTGAGCTGAGCATGAAGTCTAGTCTAGCGTGTCAGATTTATTTTCTAAGAGAACTAAGTGTTTTTTCTTCCTCTCTGATTTGGCTCCTAATTCACTCAGCCTAGTGCCAGCCACAGTTAGAGAGGATGGGGAACACACACATCTTTCTTTCTCTCTCTCTCTCTCTCTCTCTCTCTCTCTCTCTCTCTCTCACACACACACACACATTTGTTTTATTATTCTTGTGGGGACTAAACAATTGATTCCCATTCAAAATTCTATTTTCCTTAACCCTAGTCCTAACCCTACCCCTTAACCTAACCCTAAATTTAAGTCCAAACCCCTAAACCTAACCCTACTCCTGACCCTAAACCTCAAACCCTAATTGTAACCCTAAACCTAATCCCTAAGCCTAAAATAGCATTTTTCCTTGTGGGGACCGGCAAATGTAGTACACTCACTCACTTGTCAAAATAATAGGGTTTGGCCTGATTCGTTTACCCCTCACCATAAACCCTGTGTGTTCCAAAAATATAAAACATTTGTGTTAGGGAGATTCCAATCCACTTAGCTAGAGTTTCAAGTCAAAAGTTTACATACACCTTAGCCAAATACATTTAAACTCAGTTTTTCACAATTCCTGATATTTAATCCTAGTAACAATTCCCTGTCTTAGGTCAGTTAGGATCACCACTTTATTTTAAGAATGTGAAATGTCAGAATAATAGTAGAGAGAATGATTTATTTCAGCTTTTATTTCTTTCATCACATTCCCAGTGGGTCAGAAGGTTATATACACTCAATTAGTATTTGGTTGCTTTACCTTTAAATTGTTTAGGTGGCCTTTTCAGGTGGCCTTCCACAAGCTTCCCACAATAGGTTGGGTGAATTTTTGCTCATTCCTCCTGACAGAGCTGGTGTAACTGAGACAGGTTTGTAGGCCTTCTTGCTTGCATAGTTCTGCCCACAAATGTTCTATAGGATTGAGGTCAGGGCTTTGCGATGGCCACTCCAATACCTTGACTTTGTTGTCTTTAAGCCATTTTACCACAAATTTGGAAGTATGCTTGGGGTCATTGTCCATTTGGAAGACCCATTTGCGACCAAGCTTTAACTTCCTGACTGATGTCTTGAGATGTTGCTTCAATATATCCACATAATTTTCCATCCTGATGATGCCATCTATTTTGTGAAGTGCACCAGTCCCTCCTGCAGCAAAGCACCCCTACAACATGATGCTGCCACCCCCGTGCTTCACGGTTGGGATGGTGTTTTTCGGCTTGCAAGCCTCCCTCTTTTTCCTCCAAACATAACAATGGTCATTATGGCCAAACAGTTCTGTTTTTGTTTCATCAGACCAGAGGAAATTTCTCCAAAAAGTATGATCTTTGTCCCCATGTCCAGTTGCAAATGGTAGTCTGGCTTTTTTTGGCGGTTTTGGAGCAGTGGCTTCTTCCTTGTTGAGCGGCCTTTCATGTTATGTCGATATAGGACTCGTTTTACTGTGGATATAGATACTTTTGTACCTGTTTCCTCCAGCATCTTCACAAGGTCCTTTGCTGTGGTTCTGGGATAGATTTGCACTTTCGCACCAAAGTACATTAATCTCTAGGAGACAGAACGCGTCTCCTTCCTGAGCGGTATGATGGCTGCGTGGTCCCATGATGTTTCTACTTGCATACTATTGTTTGTACAGATGAACGTGGTACCTTCAGGCGTTTGGAATTTGCTCCCAAGGATGAACCAGACTTGTCTACAATTTTTTTCTGAGGTCTTGGCTGATTTCTGTTGATTTTCCCATGATGTCAAGCAGTTTGAAGGTAGGCCTTGAAATACATCCACAGGTACACCTCCAATTGACTCAAATTATGTCAATTAGCCTATCAGAAGCTTCTAAAGCCATGACATCATTTTCTGGAATTTTCCAAGCTGTTTAAAGGCACAGTCAACTTAGTGTATGTAAACGTCTGACCCACTGGAATTGTGATACAGTGAATTATAAGTGAAATAATCTGTCTATAAACAATTGTTGGAAAAATTACTTGTGTCATGCACACAGTAGATGTCCTAACTGACTTGCCAAAACTATAGTTTGTTAACAAGAAATTTGTGGGAGTGGTTGAAAAACGAGTTTTAATGACTCCAACCTAAGTGTGTGTAAACTTCCGACTTAAACTGTAGCTCCATATCCCATAGTCCAAAAACCAAATCAGCAAATTAAATTAAGTAAAAAATGAATTCAATAGATTAAAAAGCAGGCCGTTTGAGGCAAGGAAAGCAGCGCATTTGAAACAGTCTGAATGATAGGATGTGCTGGGGGCCTGTAGACTGCTGCCTCACCGCTAGCCAGGCTCAGCGTATTGATAACGCTGCGCAAAGCTGGAGCAGCAGTGCGTGAAAGAGAGCCAGAGAGCCTCCTCTCGCTGACTGATGACTATCCCCTCCCCTCTTTAAGCCAGAGCAGCAGTGCACAGACAACCGCTTAACATGACCAACATCTCTCCCTGCCGCTGCTACAGTAAGGATGCTCAGTCACATAGAATTGCCGGGATGTAAGACAATCATACAAACAGATACACCATTAGGTGCTATGGGGGTAATATCCTACACTCCTCTCTCCATCCCTGGTTGAGGGCTTGCTGTCGTGCCCTCCACCCTCCCTGGGTTAAGATGATGGGTTATTGGAGATGGTGGCCTGGGGGATTGTGGTGGTAGCAGAGAGAGAGGGAGGAAATTGAATGGTCTGAATGGGTTTAATTCATAAAACATGTTATGGGCATTTCAACTTTATTGCTGTCTGTAAGGGGAAAGGAGAGCTGCAAATCAAATGTGCTATAAAGTGAGCTCAGTTCGATGCCATAGAATTGTTGTAATAGAAATACTATGACCAAGGATACCTCAGTACTGCTTAAAGGAATGGTATGATGACATCATACGTTTGTAGTGTTTCCTAAGAGATTTGAAAGCCATTCAATTAAATGGGACTCTTCAGTCAAGCATGTTTTTTCATACAGTTTCAGCACAGAAGGCCTTTATTTCATAACATTGATCAAACATGTAGGATGGTTGCAATACTAAAGAGTACTAAGGAAGCATCCATACAGTTGACCTTGCCCCATCTGTCTGTTCCCTTAGCTCCTTCCATGGTTCCCATCATGCACCAGGTCAGCTCCACCATGAAGAGCTTCACATTGTCATGGCCACAGCCTGAGCAGCCCAATGGAATCATCCTGGACTATGAACTGAGGTACTACGAAAAGGTAAGACAACATAAATAATGTCTGTAATAAGAACTAAAATACACGAGTAGATCATTATGTCCACCAGAGGCATCTCCTTTACCTTCAGTGGAAAGACACCCAGAAGGTTGTCTCTATTGGGTGAATCTTCTGGGTGGTTATTGGTCTACCAAGGTTGCTGGGAATATTAGCCTTTTTTCCTTTATCCTTTTCCCCATGGGACTCAATATTCATGTGTCATTATACTTGACACGTTTACTCAAATTTTATTGTACCCTCTGATTTTTTTGTCATTCCCCTCGTTGCCTTGGCGAGTGTGCATCTGAGAATGCCTTTGCAACCTTGATAATTATCCATTAATTGCGTTTAACCGGCGTCTTCTTTGGACGAGCACAGAGCACTGGGTTGCTAGGATACTGGCGTGCTTGGACCTATTTTGTGTGAAAGGTGTCCTCTCAGTCTGGGTCCTTTGCCAAACCTGTCTAACCGGTGGCTCCTCCACACAGCCTTTTTTCCCCTGAGTAGAGGCAGCACACATAGCCTTTCAACTCTATATCATTAGGTAGTAAATATGCAGCTTCCCCCATGCTTAGAGAGGGCTGCCCTGTGGTCTCGCTAACCTTATATCCACTCCATTGCCCTAACCTCCCTCTGTCTCTCTCAGCTTCCTCTATATTTCTCCCTACTTCCTCTTTCTCTCACTCTGTTTTACACTGTGTTTTTTTATTGTTGTGTCCATTTCCTTTTCATTGTCTCTGCCTGCTGCACCTCTACAGTCTTCTGTCAGTATCCTTCTCTGGCTCTCGTCTTTTCCTCTCTGATATAGTATGGTCATACCTATGGAGTTCATGGATACGATGTCACTTGCGGTTTCTATTGAAAAGGCTGTGTTGACAGCACTGTACACTCATAAAGCCTATATTTACTGTAATATTGTATATTATCCAACATAATGCTGTCAAATGTGCTCTTTCAGAGAGTTTGATCAAAACCCTCTCTGACTGTTGTTTTTGGCAATCAGTGAAATGTTGTTATTAATAAGCACTTCATATGTCCAGTTCTGAGAGCACGAGAAGAGGGAGGCTAGCTGGCCTATTTAAACAGGCTAAGTTGCGTTAAAGATATTGAGTGTTCTGTATGTCAAAGACAACAAGCAATTTTAGCATTTTTACTTTTAATGGACGGGGCCACAATTTTTTTCATCCATCTATGTCTATATTTGGCCACATAATATATTTGTGTGCCTGCCCAAGCCAGGGATGGGCAACTGGGATGGGAAATCCTTTCGTAGGCCTGCGGACAATCAGCAGGAACAATGGTAAAGTAATTCTGCTTTTGTTACCTCACTTTTGAGAAAATGGCCCTTGAATGTTTTGGTACCTACTGGAGAGCTCTTCTTTGTCTACACCCATTCAGCATCGTTCACACCCTTTTAAGCTTTAGCCCCACCCATGTCTTTAAGGATTCACATGTGAGGCTATGTACTAAACAACCAAAGATTTCAATACCAAAGGCTGCGAATTTACCAGCTACTTCTATCGACAGTTGTCGCAGTAACATCATAAACATTCTATTGAAGTAGTTACTTGCATAGTGCAAATGGCTCTGAGATACGAATAATATTACTACACAGATCATACACGTAACGTTAGCTACCTAGCTAACAGTAAACTTTCTGACATATTAGAAATGTATAATATCTGAAAATGTAGCTAGCTAGACTCTTACCCGTATACATGGATGGACGCTTCTCCCTCTCTGTCACGGATGCCATGGTTGCTCTTAGTTTGAAGATGTAATTCGGACCCTTCTGTGTTCTCTTGTCGACTCCGTCTGCATATTTGCAATCAAATGCCAGAATTTTCTCCATCTCCTTAGCTATCATACTCTACATGGCAGACCAATCCGAACTCATCTCTCGGCATGTCCAATCATGGCTAGCGTGAAGGTTGCAGACTTTTTCCATGGCTAAACCAGCTAGGCTCGTTATTTAACAATTTTATTTGTATTTACAGATGGCATACAAGTTTGTTATTAAACCACATGAAAGTTCACATGTCCCAGAAGGCATCTCTGCCAAAACACACATTTTGATAAAAAAATTAAGTTTACATTAAAATGGCGCTCTTGTCAATAGAAATGTCCTCTCACTATCAACTGCGTTTATTTTCAGCAAACTTAACGTGTAAATATTTGTATGAACATAGCAAGATTCAACAACTGAGACATTAACTGAACAAGTTCCACAGACATGTGACTAACAGAAATTGAATAATGTGTCCCTGAACATGGGTGGTCAAAAGTAACAGTCAGTATCTGGTGTGCGACCAGCTGCATTAACTTCTTACGGAACAGTGTCCCGCTAGCATGCCATCTCGACAACATCCGGTGAAATTGCAGAGCGCAAAATTCAAAATACAAAAATCGTAATATTAAACATTCATGAAAATACACCATTCTTTAGCTTAGAATCTTGGTAAATTTAAGACGGAATGTAGTATGTTCAATACCGGAGATACATAACAAAGAGTGCACCCTCAGTCACGCGTGCCACAGGACTACAGATCCAAGGAGGAACCCAATGATAAACTACAGCTACTTGTTCATTTTTCAAAGAACAAGCCTGAAACCTTGTCTAAAGACTGTTGACATCCAGTGGAAGCCATAGGTACTGCAATCTGGGAGCTATTCTTTTCATTGTGCAATAGGAAACCATACCAATTGCATGGGAGCTCAAAAAAGCAATTTTTCTGGATAGATTTTCCTCTGGTTTTCGCCTGCCATATCAGTTCTGTTATACTCACAGACATTATTTTAACAGTTTTAGAAACTTCAAAGTGTTATAATTGTATGCATATCCTAACTTCTGGGCCTGAGTAACAGGCATTTTACTTTGGGCACGCCAGACTCTCCGAACTTCCGAATACTGCCCCCTAGCCCGGAGAGGTTAAGTACGGCAGTGCATCTCTTCCTCATGGACTGCACCAGCTTTGCCAGTTCTTGCTGTGAGATGTTACCCCACTCTTCCACCAAGGCACCTGCAAGTTCCCGGACATTTCTGGGGGGAATGGCCCTCACCCTCACCCTCCGATCCAAAAGGTCCCAGACGTGCTCAATGGGATTGAGATCCAGGCTCTTCGCTGGGCATGGCAGAACACTGACATTCCTGTCTTGCAGGAAATCACGCACAGAACGAGCAGTATGGCTGGTGGCATTGTCATGCTGGAGGGTCCTGTCAGGATGAGCCTGCAGGAAGGGTACCACATGAGGGAGGAGGATGTCTTCCCTGTAACGCACAGCGTTGAGATTGCCTGCAATGACAACAAGCTCAGTCCGATGATGCTGTGACACACCGCCCCAGACCATGACGGACCCTCCACCTCCAAATCAATCCCACTCCAGAGTACAGGCCTCGGTGTAACGCTCATTCCTTCGACGATAAACGCGAATCCAACCATCCCCCCGAGTGTGTAAAAACCGCGACTCCTCAGTGAAGAGCATTTTTTGCCAGTCCTGTCTGGTCCAGCGACGGTTGGTTTGTGCCCATAGGCAACGTTGTTGCTAGTGATGTCTGGTGAGGACCTGCCTTACAACAGGCCTACAAGCCCTCAGTCCAGCCTCTCTCAGCCTATTGCGGACAGTCTGAGCACTGATGGAGGGATTGTGCGTTCCTGGTGTAATTTGGGCAGTTGTTGCTGCCATCCTGTACCTGTCCCGCAGGTGTGATGTTCAGATGTACCAATCCTGTGCAGGTGTTGTTACACATGGTCTGCCACTGCGAGGATGATCAGTTGTCCATCCTGTCTCCCTGTAGCGCTGTCTTAGGCGTCTCACAGTACGGACAGTGCAATTTATTGCCCTGGCCACATCTGCAGTCCTCATGCCTCCTTACAGCATGCCTAAGGCACATTCACGCAGATGAGCAGGGACCCTGGGCATCTTTCTTTTGGTGTTTTTCAGAGTCAGTAGAAAGGCCTCTTTAGTGTCCTAAGTTTTCACAACCGTGACCTTAATTGCCTACCGTCTGTAAGTTGTTAGTGTCTTAACAACCGTTCCACAGGTGCATGTTCATTAATTGTTTATGGTTCATTGAACAAGCATGGGAAACAGTATTTAAACCCTATACAATGAAGATCTGTGAAGTTATTTGGATTTTTACTAATTATCTTTGAAAGACAGGGTCCTGAAAATTTAAGTTTCTTTGTTTGAGTTTAGTTATGCACGACATACACCTAGTTTCCTGAAAGGAGTCTCATATTTCAATATAAAGGCATACCTTTTTCATCACAGCAGAAGTCACAGGTTTGTTTGAGGTGGTTCTGTACCGTGTTTCATTTCAGGACTCCCGCTGTGGTTCCATAGACACAACATAGTGTTGAACAAACTAATTTCCTCAGAGAGACAATAGTAATATTGTGGAGATAGGGATTGGGATATTTACCTGGACTGCAACTGTATTGCAAAGAAGAGATGAGTCCTCAGGGTGGAGAGTCAGAAAAGATGGCCCCACACACACAACGGAAGGAGAATAATACATTCTACTATTACCCCAGGACCAGGTTACACTCCCCCACAGAAAATAATGGAGATAATTCTGGATCAAATTGCAGGAATACGAGTCTGAATGCTTTGTTCTATTTCCATACTTGTTTTATCTACCTGGTCTGCCTAATATGATGGCTTTATCACCTCTGTCTGGGCAACAGGAAAATGTGTCAGAGCTAAAAGTAAAGATGATTTAAAGTTATTTTTGAAATCATGATGTCATCAGAGTACCACCGAATGTGTATGATGCTTTGCGGATTACTACATATCTTTCATACAAAAAAAACAAAGCCCACGAATAGGGTTCATGCTTGTTGAAATTGATAATTATGTATGGAGGGCCAGTGTAACATGCTGTTTCCTGTCCTGTCACTCTCTTCCTAGTTTCACCACCCCCCTTCCAGTATTTTTGTGTTTAATGACAGTCACCCAGCTGCACTCTCCAGGGAATGTCTGGAGCCATGGGGTTGGTTTAGATTTGGGATCGGGCCTGGATTGCACCAATTGACCAATGAAAGCAGATATAAAATCTCTATTCTACCAAAGGTCTTTTTCTTTCTCCTGCTCTGTGCAGATCTGTGCAGACAATGAAGAAGAGGTTGGTTTCCCTATGGGACAGCACACTGATAATGTCAGCACTCCTTGTCACAGTATCCTATTATGTAATGCTCTACTCTGTCCGAGTGCAAACCTCATTCCGCATTCTCTGCATGTGTGAGGAGAATTCCATTTGCTAGCATTTGCTGAGGTAGTGGATGTCATCTTGGCCTTCTTGCTGAGCATCAAAGCTGGTGTGATGATAAGCAGAGAGAATATTGACGTGATGGCAAGGTGGAGTCTGCTATTGAAATTGAAATGGCAAGGGCCAACGAGGCATATTTCATCCGTCAGCTTTGACTGAAGTGCCACGAAACACTGCCAGGCTGAACACTGCCAGGCTGAACACTGCTACGCTGTTGAGAGTTCAGTTCACAGTCCCCCTCCGCAGCTCTGGGAGTCTCCACCCCTCACAAATCTTTAAGAAGGCCAGGCGGGGATAAGGCCAGGGGAGGATGGGTTTGGGCTTCAGAGGGATGGAATTGGGAGTGGTTGTAAAGGGCGGTTCACTGGGTATTTCTGGGGAAGAGAGATAAGTGGCCTTGGGCATTTAAGGAATTCCAGGCATTATACAAAGTCCCCCATATCTAATTCTGCACTGGACCTTGTCATTTAGGCAGTGCGTGCGCTGAGCGAGGAAGCAGCTATATTTCAGGGGTGAAGTTGCATCTAATTTCTGCTCAGTGTTTTTCTTCTGATAGAGGAAGGTCAGAGCCTCCATTAGCTGAGGAGAGTGTTACCTTCCTTCCTCTGTCTCTCTCTTCCTCTGTCTCTCTCTGTTTTTGTGTGTCTGCTGTGTATGCACACACTTTTCCTTTTATAAATTACCACCATGGAGGATACTTACTTTGTATGGTCCAGATACTGAAAATGTGTCCAGTCTTTATACAAACCAGCAGACCTAACCTGCCACATTCTCACTAAACACATGCTGAACATGTACATACACTCATGTGTTCACCTCTCACACAAGCTATTTTCTCCCTGAATCCCTTCACTCTGGTCTGAGGCGAACCTGGACACGTCTCAGTGTTTTTCCACCTCCTGCTCCTGTTTGCTCTCATCCCTCCACAGAGGAAAGAGTCTGGAAAGAGAGACAGACAGAGAGGGATTAAAGCAAACAGAGAAAGAAAAGCAAATGCCATGAGCTCTCTAAGCACACACAATGCCAGTGAAAAGGTCTGTTGTGATGAGCCAACGATCTGAAAGGAGAGATGTGTGTGGTAACTCTGGTTGATGATTGATGATGAATACGTCTATGCATGGATTCTAAAACCAGGATCAGCAACCGATATGCTGCACAAGATCTAATATGGGGATGTTGTTTGGAATTCTTTTTTTCTCAACACCCCACTCATTGCTCAATGTCCCTATTTCTGGTTTTATGTGGCCAAATTAAAAGCCTAATTCCCCTCAATGGCTGTATAACGATTACAACAGTGGAGACCAATGTGGAAATCCACCATCCAGTATAATCTCATACACAAACATAAAGAGGAATAAGGGCCATTTTGTTATCTAAGCCCACAGGGCAGTATGTAGTGTATATTAGGATTAGGGGTTGACTCGAGTTGTTACTCCACTGCCTAAAGGCTGCAGGCCCAGTGTGATGAACAGATGTAGTATTCTCTAGCTCTCTTTCTCCTCTTTTTCCATCTCTTCCTGATTGTTACAGGACCACACTGAGTTGAATTCAACCATGGTGCGGAGCCAGACCAACACTGCCCGTGTGGAGGGCCTGAGGCCAAGCATCATGTACGTGGTACAGGTCCGTGCCAGGACGGTGGCAGGCTTCGGCAAATACAGCAGCAAGCAGTGCTTCCAAACCCTGACAGATGGTATGCTCCATGTGTGTGTGACTGCCATGCGGGTCTTTGTGTCTGTGGACTGGGTGTGGGAGATTGAATATAGTAATAACTTAAAACATTAACTGTCATTACTGCAGTACATTGGTATGTGTCGACGCAGAGCAGGTGGTGATTTTTTTAAATTAAACACATATTCCCTTGATATTAGGATTTGTTTTTAATATACATATTCCAAAGTCAATGTCCGGATTAAAGTAGTTCCTACCAGAGCCATGTATTTGCAGTACCTTCAGAAATGATTCACACCCCTTGAATTTTCCACATATAGTTGTGTTATAAAGTGGGATTAAAATGGATTTAATTGTAATTTTTTTGTCAACGATCTACACAAAATACTCTGTAATATCAAAGTGGATATACTTTTTTTTTTTTAAAGGTGTCAAGTTGGTTGTTGATCTTTTCTAGACGGCCATTTTCAAGCCGATTTAAGTCAAAACTGTTACTACTGTAGGCCACTCAGGAACATTTAATGTCATCTTGGTAAGTAACTCCAGTGTAGATTTGAGTTTTAGCTTATTGTCCTGCTGAAATGTGAATTTGTCTCCCAGTGTCTGTCAGAAAGCAGACTGAACCAGGTTTACCTAGGATTTTCCTCTAGGATTTTGCCTGTGCTTAGCTCTAGTACTTTTCTTTTTATCCTAAAAAGACTCCCTAGTCCTTGCTAATGACAAGCATACCCATAACATGATGCAGCCACCACCATTCTTGAAAATATGAAAAGTGGTACTCAGTTATGTGTTGTGTTGGATTTGCTCCAAACATAATGCATTGTAAATTTCTTTGCCACATATTTTGCAGTTTTACTTATTGCAAACAGGATGCATGTTTTGGAATATATATTGTTTTTGTACAGGCCTTCCTTTCCTTCTGTCATTTAGGTTAGTATTGTGGAGTAACTACAATGTTGTTGTTTTATCCTATCACAGCCATTAAACTCTGTAACTGGTTTAAAATCACTTTTGGCCTCATGGTGAAATCCTTGAGCGGATTCCTTCCTCTCTGTCAATTTCCTCTCTGTCAACTGAGTTAGGAAGGACTCCTGTATCTTTGTAGTGACTGGGTGTATTGATACACCATCCAAAGTTTAATAACTTCACCATGCTCAAAGGGATATTCAATGTCTGCTTTTGTATAGTCCATGCAACTTATTATCTGACTTGTTAAGCACATTTTTACTCATTAAGTTATTTAGGCTTGCCATAACAAAGGGATTTACTACTTATTGTCTGAAGACAATTCAGCTTTTCATTTTGATTAATTTGTAAACATTTCTAAAAACATAATTCCACTTTGACATTATGGGGTATTGTGTGTAGATCAGTGCCAAAATCTAAATTGAATCAATTTTAAATTCAGGCAGTAACACAACGAAATGTGGAAAAGTCAAGGGGTGTGAATAAATTATGAAGGCACTGTAGAAAATAAATATATGGCTCTAACTAATTCCATTTGTTCGGGGAAATTGCACATTTGAGGTGTTAGCCGTAGTGAGTCTTTGCAGGTGGCACAGCTGCATGGTGTAGTGGAGGAAAGCAGCCAACAGAGAGCCCCTGCATGCTCACAGTGTGGTGTAGCTCGTTAAGGGATCTCTAGCAGCAGCGCCTGCCGAAGCCTTGGGCTTGCAGCAGCATACGTTCCCCCCCCCAAAACAGTTGAGTCGTCAGTCATGGAAAAGTTGCCCGGTCATGGTTAGAGACTATAAAATTCTGAACCCAATAAAAAGTTAACAAAATAAGGCTTTTACGCAAATGTTGCACCAAAATAAGTCTAAAATATTTGTTATCACTAGGAGCTATTTTGAAAGCTTCCACAAAATGGTATAAACAATTATAACCCAAATGAAAACCACAGAATATGAAAAAGGATGCTGTTCATTCAAAACACAATATGAATGGTTATATACATGAATATAGATAAATACTGGAGAATGTGTGATTCAGTTGAAAATGACAGAGCAACACATCCTTTTAATCCGATCTATACATATGAAGGTATGGCGTTTCTGTTTACTTTCTTAACTCTCCCTCTGACACGTGATAAAGCATTTGTGTTGAGATTAGCAGGTGTTCTTCTGACTCCTATTGAGTGTGTAAGGGGATTAGCTGTGTCAGGAAGCAATGTGTCACTCTGAGGGATTGTCTGTCTGCACAGATACTAGCCCACATGTCTATGTATTTCACAGTAGAGACACTTTTGACACTGTCCTAATACCATTTAACTGTTCCAATACTCCTATTTCTCTTCTCTTCTCTCCCATCCTTTCCTCTCTTCTCCTCTCACTTCACACACCTCTTCTCTGACCTCCTCTTTTACCTTGTCTTCAACTCTCCATTTCTCTCTCTCTCTCTCTCTCTCTCTCTCTCTCTCTCTCTCTCTCTCTCGTTGCAGATGAGTATAAATCGGAGCTGAGGGAGCAGCTGCCTTTGATTGCAGGCTCAGCGGCTGCAGGAGTGGTATTCCTTGTATCATTGGTGGCCATCTCCATCGTCTGCAGCAGGTGACAACCACTTAGTCACTGCTCATACCTGGTGTTACCAGGAACATGTTCAACGGTTATGCCTCCCAGGAATTAAATGTTAATATTACAAACGTTTAATACAGTGCTGTAATATTGTCAAATATGGTTACATATATGTCTTTTGCTGATTCTTTGTTGCAGGAAGAGATCATACATGAAGGAGACTATATACAGTGACAAACTGCAGCACTACAGTACAGGCAGAGGTAAGCATAAAGCTCTCATTCCATCCCACACACACAACACACACCCCACGGAACCCTCCCACTCTCCTACCAGTGACTCCACCAGAGGCACCACACAACATCTGACTCCCATCATCCCAGTCTGGCCCTTATATAACATCCTGGCTATTTTGACAGATTATCTATTTAAGACACAGCTCGTTACCTATCCTCCTCCATCCCCGCCTCCCTGTTCTTCTCCAGTACTTAGATGCTATACAATGGTGCCGGATGAGTTGAGATATCCCAACACAGTGCTTTAGGATGAGATACACCTTGTAAATGTACTCATTATGAATTTGTATCATGCTCTCTCTTTCTTTCTCTCTTCCACTCTCTCTCTCTCTCTCTCTCTCTCTCTCTCTCTCTCTCTCTCTCTCTCTCTCTCTCTCTCTCTCGCACACACACGCATACACACACGTCTCCTACATACAGTGGGTTCTGGACCAGGGCAGTGGTCAGGGAATAGCGTCTAATGTATGTACAAGTTTCAGCGTTTTACAGCTAAAATGATCAATATTGGATAACATGCTGCCAATCGAGTGCCTACAGGGCCCTGACCTTACAGATCAATCTGTTACCATGGATTCTGAATCCGGCCTAATTAAGGGTGAATTTCCCCAGAGTCTTGTTGCCCTGTTCAGTTACTCCTCCTCCTCCTCCTCCTCTCTCTCT
Source organism: Hucho hucho (assembly GCA_003317085.1). Lineage (NCBI taxonomy): Eukaryota > Metazoa > Chordata > Actinopteri > Salmoniformes > Salmonidae > Hucho > Hucho hucho. The sequence continues at coordinate 110,885 of QNTS01002287.1, read as the reverse complement.
CTCTCTCTCTCTCTCTCTCTCTCTATCTATTTCTTATAGAGCAGAATGGTTTACGTGGCTTTGTTGTTTATCAATGGAGCAACAGTAAAAACATAATGTCAATGTCAAGATGTCTGTCTGTCTGTCTGTCTGTCTCTCTCTCTCTCAGGATTAACAGTCATTCTGTTTGATGGACACTCAGATCAGAGAGGCAGAGAATGTTTACATTTATGTCAATTTTTTCTCTCAGCCATCCATAAAAAGATGGTGCCACAGCACAGGTGAAGATAAAATATATAAAACTGTTTGCCGTTTAAACAAGACATAAAATTATATGTTGCTGATCATAAATTGAATAGATTCTGCACATGTGGTGTGAAAAGATTTGGACGCTGTGCAGATAGACTCTTATAATAGTACAGTCAGTGCTTGTTGCCAAGAAACCCATTATGGGATGGTGAGCTGTTTCTCTTCCCCTGGCGCCTGAGTAAATCCTCTCATTTGATTGTGTTTGGATTCACTTAATTGTCTATTAAATCTGAGTATCCTATTGGTTCAAAGCAATTAGGACTATGTCAGAATGAGCCCATCCTGTTCCATTGAGAACCAACCCTTGATCCCCACAAGAGCCACAGAATAGATGCTCAAGTCAACACGTCTGATTGTCCTTTACTTTCAATAGTTCCATTATTCTTCCACTTTGTAGTGTAGAATACATATAGAAAGATATCAGAAAAATCTATAGCTACCCTTGACCTTAATTATGAAAACCCAGCTAAAGTTTCCAGTTTAAGTTTACTTCATTTTATTCTCAATCATAAAAGGGAAATGCACACACACATTTAGGGATTGCTTTGCAGGTGCATAGGAAATGTTAAATAACAGTTTGAAGAAACATAGAAGCTATGACGAAGGCTGTGAGGCCAATATTTCGGGACAAAATACTGATACTGTGCAAGTGCACTGTGTGGGATCTTATTTATTTTTCTCTGAATCTTAAAATTGGATGTCTACTGCAGGAGGTGATATTTCCTGGAATGTTTCATCTTAGTGTGTGTTATGATGCGTTTCCCTCTCTTACATTGCAATGTTTGCTAGGACTTTGTGAGTCACTCTGATCATCTTATATGTCCCTGGGATCAAAAACATTGTTTGGTCTGCTCGTATTCTGCTTGGTTACCAGGGATTTTGTCCAACTTGCTTGGAGGTAAAAGAAACCAATCTAATCATTTGGTCAGCAAAATAGCAAGGGGATGTCTGAGGACAGTTTTGATTACAGAAAAACATATCATCACAGTTCAAATGGAGGCACCAGTGTGTAAGCGCCAACATTCAAGCCATATCTATTTGTGATTTTGATGCACTGTTAGGCTTGATTTTCCTTTGGAAAATCAGATCACGCCTCCATTTTGCTCCCCCCCTCCAATAGCCAGAAACTTAATCAGGAAGTACCTGTGGTAAGGACTGTTCAATGTTGGTCTGACCAATCAGAATCTTCAAGATTATTTTGATCACGCGTACTAGGAATTGTTCCGGGCTGCCTCTGAGAATAGTATTGACGTATACACTGACTCAGTGACTGAGTTCATCAGGAAGTGCATAGAGGATGTTTTTCCCACTCTGATGATTAGAACTTATCCAAACCAAAAACCGTGGATAAATGGTAGCATTCACGCAAAACTGAAAGCACGAACCACCGCATTTAACCATGGCAAGGTGATGGGAAACATGGACGTGTTCGAACAGACCAGCTACGCCCTCCGTAAGGCAATCAAAGAGGCAAAACGACAGTACAGGGAGGAAGTGGAGTCGCAATTCAACGGCTCAGACATGAGATGTATGTGGCAAGGACTCCAGACAATCACAGATTATAAAGGGAAAGGCAACCACATTGCAGTGCCACACTGATGCCTCACTCCCAGACAAGCTAAACACCTTTGCCCGCTTCGAGGAAAACACAGAGCCACCTTCACGGGACTTACTGTATGTAGCGCTTTTCAAGGAACCAAAGTCGCTTTACAATTGAAGAAATGAAAATAAAAACTTGAGTAAAAGTAAAGATACCTTAATACAAAATGACTCAAGTAAAAGTGAAAGTAGCCCAGTAAAATACTACTTGAGTAAAAGTCTAAAAGTATTAGATTTTAAATGTACTTAAGTACAGTGGTGTAAAAAGTACTACATATTCATACTTACATGTTCATACTTGAGTAAAAGTACAAAGTAAAAGTAAATACTATACATCAAATTCCTTATATTTAGCAAACCAGACGACACAATTTCCTTTTTTAAGACTTTTTTTAGACAGCCAAGGACACACTCCAACACTCCAACATAATTTACAAAGTAAGCATTTATGTTTAGTGAGTCCACCAGATCAGAGGCAGTAGGGATGACCAGGGACGTTCTCTTGATAAGTGTGTGAATTTGACCTTTTTCTTGTACTGCTAAGCATTCAAATTGTAACTAGTACTTTTGGGTGTCAGGGAAAATGTATGGAGTAAAAAGTAAAAAGTAAAAGTTGGCAAAAATATAAATAGTAAAGTAAAGTACAGATAGTATTTTTACTTAAGTACTTTACACCACTGCTGCTCAGTATGGTGAAGAGAGGAGTGTCTTAGTAGTGTATTTCTTTGCTTGTATGTATGTGTGTGTGTGTGGGAGGGGGGGGGGGGGCTTAAGGGTAGGCCTTGTCAAAGAGGTGGGGCTTTAGGAGGGACTGAAAGGCAGTGATGGCCTCTGAGTCATGGATGGCTGGAGGGAGATTCAGAGCCTAGGAGCAACCCTGGAGAAGGCCCTGTCGCTGAAGCTCTGGAGCTTCGACCTGGGGATAACAAGTTGGAGTCTGCGTGTTGGTTGGTAGGGGAGAAAGAGGTCTGAGAGGTAAGTGGTGAAGGGCTTTGTAGGTCAGAAGGAGGATCTTGTAATCAATGCGTTGGGAGACAGGGAGCCAGTGGAGTTCACGGAAGACAGGGGTGATGTGCTGCCAGGTCTCTGTGTGGGTGAGGAGTCGAACTGCAGAATTGTAACCATCCATTTGGAGATTATGGAGGGAGCTTGAGTTGATGCTGGAGTTGAGTTGATGAGTTGATGCTTGAGTTGATGCTTGAGTTGCAGTAGTCAAGATGGAAGGAGATTAATGCATTTATTAGGGTTTTAGCGGTTTCAGACCAACCTATCACCGGGGGCACACTGCCTGCCCTCAAGGACATCTACAGCATCCAGTGTCACAGGAAGGCCAAGGCGGAGACAGTACAGGTCCATCAAAGCTGGGCAGAGAGACTGAAAAAACAACTTTTATCTCCAGGCCATCAGACTGTTAACTACTTAGGGAGTGGTGGGGCGCCCGACACTCCCGACACTACCCGGTGAAATGCAAGGCGCCAAATTCAAAATACAAAAGTTGAATTATTAAACATTCATCAATATACAAGTGTTGCATAGTCATCAAAAGCTCTGCTTCTTGGCAATATCACAGCGTTTTCAGATTTTAAAAAGGCTTTATGGCGAATGCACAACATTTCATTGTTTGAGGGTAGCACCTCCAATATTTTCCCATTAGCATAAATTCATAAACCATCGCGGTTCACACAAAACACATTTCACAGCAAAAACAAATCCCTTACCTTTTGAAGAACTTCTGCTGAGGGCTTCCCAAGTGTCCAACGAAGACATCCAATGGTTCTTTTGTTAGAAAAAGTCATTTATTATATCCATAAATCTCAGTTTGGTTGGCGCATTATGTTCATAAAATACAGCGTCCACTCGCCCATTGAACCGTGAAGAGAACGCGTTCAACCTATACCTATACACTTGTCCAAGAACAATCAAACATCATTGATAATGTATCCTTAGGAACACTTNTTATAAACTGGACGATAGGAAAGGAAAAAACCACAGCGCGCGCGAGCCCGTGAATGCGCATCCTCTTCTGTTTACATCTGGTGACTAGTTCGAAATTCTTCTTCTATTACCATCCAGAGCAACTAAACATCATCAAACACTGTCTAGAGACTGTTGACATCCAGTGGAAGCAATAGGTACTGCAATCTTACTCCCATATATGTCTGTTTTCAATAGGGAGGGGTTCAAAATGAGGCAATGTGTCAAAAACACTTTTTCCAGGACAGAAATTCCTCGGGTTTTCGCCTGTTATATCAGTTCTGTTATACTCACAGACAATATTTTAACACTCTTAGAAACTTCAGAGTGTTTCCTGTCCAATAGTACTAATTATGTGCATATCCTATTTTCTGGGCCTGAGTGGGAGGCATTTTACTTTGGGCACGCCAGACTCTCCAAAACCGTCACCTCGGGAGCCGCTCCCTAAGAAGTTAAATAGTCACCGCTAGCCGGCCTCTGCCCAGTTCCCTGTCCTGAACTTAGTCACTGTCTCTAGCCGGTAGTCAAGATGGAAGGAGATTAATGCATTCTACCTTGCACCTTAGAGACTGTTGCCCTATGTACATAATCATTGAACACTGCTCACTAATTATGTTTACATACAGTTTTACACGCTTCATATATATACAGTGTATTTGGAAAGTATTCAGACCCCTTCACTTTTTCCACATTTTGATACGTTACAGCCTTATTTTAAAATGTATTAAATACTTTTTTATTACACACAATACCCCATAATGACAAAGCGAAAAAACAGGTTTTTAGATTTTTTGCAAATGTATTACAAATAAAAAAACTGAAATACCTTATTTATGTAAGTATTCAGACCCTTTGCTATGAGACTCAAAATTGAGCTCAGGTGCATCTTATTTTGATTGATCATCCTTGATTGGACATGATTTGGAAAGGCACACACCTGTCTATATAAGGTCCCACAGTTGACAGTGCATGTCAGAGCGAAAACCAAGCCATGAGGTCGAAGGAATTGGCTGTAGAGCTCCGAGACAGGTTTTTTTGTGGGGAAGGGTACCAAAACATTTCTGCAGCATTGAAGGTCCTCAAGAACACAGTGGTCTCCATCATTCATAAATGGAAGAAGTTTGGAACCACCAAGACTCTTGCTAGAGCTGGCCGCCCAGCCAAACTGAGCAATCAGGGGAGAAGGGCCTTGGTCAGGGAGGTGACCAAGAACCCAATGGTCACTCTGACAGAGCTCCAGAGTTCCTCTGTGGAGATGGGAGAACCTTCCAGAAGGACAACCATCTCTGTAGCAGTCCACAAATCAGGCCTTTATTGTAGAGTGGCCAGACGTAAGCCACTCCTCAGTAAAAGGCACATGACAGCCCGCTTGGAGTTTGCCAAAAGTCACCTAAAGGACTCTCAGACCATCAGAAACAAGATTCTCTGGTCTGATGAAACCAAGATTGAACCCTCCATGTCTGGAGGAAACCTGGCACCATCCCTACGGTGAAGCATGGTGGTGGCAGCATCATGCTCTGGGAATGTTTTTCAGTGACAGGGACTGGGAGACTAGTCAGGATTGAGGGAAAGATGAACGGAACACAGTACAGAGAGATCCTTGATGAAAACCTGCTCCAGAGCGCTCAGGACCTCAGACTGGGGCGAAGGTTCACCTTCCAACAGGACAACGACCCTAAGCACACAGCCAAGGCAACCCATGAGTGGCTCAGACAGAGCCCGGACTTGAACCCGATCGAACATCTCTGGAGAGACCTGAAAATAGCTGTGCAGCGACGCTCCCCATCCAACCTGACAGAGCTTGAGAGGATCTGCAGAGAATAATGGGAGAAACTCCCCGTATACCGGTGTTCCAAGCTTGTAGCGTGATAACCAAGAAGACACAATTGAGAGCATCCTGTCGGGCTGTATCACAGCCTGGTACGGCAACTGCACCGCCCGCAACCGCAGGGCTCTCCAGAGGGTGGTGCGGTCTTCCCAACCCATCACCGGGGGAAAACTACCTGCCCTCCAGGACACCTACGCACCCGATGTCACAGGAAGGCCAAAAATATCATCAAGGACAACAACCACCCGAGCCACTGCCTGTTCACCCCGCTATCATCCAGAAGGCGAGGTCAGTGCAGGTGCATCAAAGCTGTGACCGAGAGACTGAAAAACAGCTTCTGTCTCAAGGCCACCAGACAGTTAAATTGTCATCACTAGCACATTAGAGGCTGCTACCTACATACATAGACTTGAAATCACTGGCCACTTTAATAAATGGAACACTAGTCACTTTAATAATGTTTACATATCTTGCGTTACTCATCTCATATGTATATACTGTATTCTATACTATTCTACTGTATCTTAGTCTATGCTGCTCTGACATTGCTCGTCCACATATATTCTTAATTCCATTCCTTTGTTAGATATTTCTGCACTGTTGGAGCTAGAAGCACAAGCATTTTGCTACACCCGCAGTAACATCTGCTGTACATGCGTATGTGACCAATAACATTTTATTTGATTTGACATGATTCTGTAATCGCTGCCAAAAATGCTTTGACAAAGTACTGAGTAAAGGGTCTGAATACTTATGTAAATGTGATATTTAAGTTTTTGTTTTTAATACATTTGAAAACATTTCTTAAAACCTGTTTTTGTTTCGTCATTATGGGGTATTGTGCGTAGATTGATGAGGATTTTTTAAAGCCATTTTAGAGTAAAGCTGTAACAAAATGTTGGAAAAGTCAAAGGGTCTGAATACTTTCCGAATGCACTGTATTCTAGTCAAGGCTCATCCTATATAATTACTGTGGAACGCTTTCGACACCTTGTAGAGTCCATGCCCCAACGAATTAAGGCTGTTCTGAGGGCAAGGGGGGGGGGTTGTCCAGTTCCAGGACAACAGTCAGGATCGACTCTTCAGTCTAAAAAACACAATTATGCCCACTCACACATACACACTTGCCAAATCACACATATATTTTCGTAAGGGTCTCTGCATTCTGTATTTCTCATTTGGCCATTGCGCCGGACGACAGTAGCACTCAGATTCCAAGCTACTGTTGTCTGTGACTCACCCCTATCATCTGTGCAGAGGGTAATGTGATATTGTGTCATTTTTATCAGTTTATGCTCAGTTCCTGAAGGTGGGAGAGAGGAGCTAAGGAAATTGCCTTCCACAGCTATTACGGGAAATAGTTTACATCTGTGTGTGTGTGTGTGAGAGCAAGAGAGAGAGTCTGGAAAGAAAAACATGGAGATGACACGCACACACAAACTGTACATACATATAGTCACACACGGACAAACACTGATGATATATTTGTTTGAGCTTCCCCGTGCTCATCCTAACCTCTCCTCCTCCTCGGCATTTGTTCCAGAACTCTCTCTGAGACCGGACATGTCCAACTGCCCTTCCCCCATGGGATGCCCCACCCACTTCTCTGGCTCACCAGGGATTAAGATCTACATTGATCCCTTCACCTACGAGGACCCCAACGAGGCAGTCCGAGAGTTTGCCAAAGAGATCGACGTGTCTTGTGTGAAGATCGAGGAGGTCATTGGTGCAGGTGACATGGTGGAAATGGAGTATCTCTGCTGCATCCATGAATCTATATAATTTTGTCCTCCACTTTCTCTCTACCTGCACAGTATCAAGGTGTTAGCACAGCTATTCAGTTTTTTTAAAACCACTTTTTCCATCTAATTTGTTTTGCTTTTAGATAGAGAACCATATCCACTTCACAGAGCTCCTCTCTTTACAGAGAGCAATTTTAGCTATCTCAGTAACTGGACCGCCTCCATTCATCTATAATTCATGCTGATTTTATCTGTTGGGGACATTTATTTTTTACTTGACTTGACATATTCATGCATTCAGCAAAAGAACGGTCCTCTCACTGGCTGATGTTTGACATCTGCGGACTTGTCAGCACAGCACTTGTCTTATGACCCTGAACCTGGGCTCTTTTATCTCTGTGTCTGTCACATATAGTGTTTTATCTTTATGGGGACTTTTGATTGTACATGTGCTATATGTATTAGAATAGGAAGTTAAAATATATGGCATCAGCTTGCATACATGTAGCTGTCTTTGTAATAAGGTAATCAATCAGTAATCCCATGTCTTTCCCTCCAGGCGAGTTTGGGGAGGTGTATAAGGGTCGTCTGAAGCCGGCTGGGAAGAGGGAGCTGTACGTGGCCATTAAGACCCTGAAGGCGGGCTACGTGGAGAAGCAGAGGCGGGACTTCCTGTCTGAGGCCAGCATCATGGGCCAGTTTGACCACCCCAACATCATCCGACTGGAGGGCGTGGTCACTAAGAGCCGGCCAGTCATGATCATCACAGAGTTTATGGAGAACGGGGCCCTGGACTCCTTCCTGAGGGTGAGAAAGGCAGCACTGCCTTGTTATTATGTTTTAACCTCCTCTGTTCAGAACACCACCCCGGGCACAGCTTTCACTTAATAGGGCCACTGTGTGGTTTCATACAGTGCCTTCAGAAAGTATTCACACCCATTTTGTTGTGTTACAAAGTGGGATTAAAATTGATTTAATTGTCATTTCATGTCAACAATATACACAAAATACTCTAATGTCAAGTGGAAGAAAATTCTTATAAATTGTTTTAATTAACGGAAAATAAAACACTAATATATCTTGATTAGATAATTATTCAACACCCTGAGTCAATACATGTTATAATCATGTTTGGCAGCGATTACAGCTGTGAGTCTTTCTGGGTAAATCTCTAAGGGCTTTGCACAACTGAATTGTACACAAGTTGCCTATTATTCTTAAAAAAATGTGTCAAGCTCTGTCAAGTTGGTTGTTGGTCATTGCTAGACAGCCATTTTCATGTCTTGCCATTGATTTTCAAGAAGATTTTAAGTCAAAACTGTAACTAATCCACTCAGGAACATTTAATTGTGTCTTGGTAAATATCTCCAGTGTATATTTGGCCTTGTGTTTTAGGTTAGTGTCCTGCTGAAAGGTGAATTTGTCTCCCAGTGTCTGTCGGAAAGCAGACTGAACCAGGTTTTCCTCTAAGATTTTGCCTGTGCTTAGCTCTATTCCGTTTCTTTTTATCCTAAAAACTCTCTAGTTCTTGCTGATGACAAGCATACCCATAACATGCAGCCACCACCATTCTTGAAAGTATGAAGAGTGGTACTCAGTGATGTGTTGGATTTGCCCCAAATATACTTATATTTGTAAGAAAGATTCACACCTGACATACTTATAAGTTCATCACATACTTTCTGAAGGCACTTTATGTCAATCATATTGATCGAGCAGCTGAAGCTTTTATAGTTAATTTGACAGTCTCACACAAACAGTGAAGTATGATTATTGAGATTAGTTGGCACAAGGATTATGACAATGGAGATTTAAAGCTACCGGGAGGATAAAGGTTTTTCGATATAGCAGGGAATTGAGATCTGATAAACAACCTTGGCATGAATTGGGAAAAAAATCTAAAGCTTGTGTGTGTAAGCACGATTTCTATTTATCAATAACATTTGATTTCTCCTAATGTAATTCATGAGATTAAAGTAAATGCAATTGTTCCACCCAGAGCCCTTTGAGGCAATGAAGCTAATATATTCACAGTGCCCTGATTCAAAGTGCCAGCCTGGCACAGTTTAGTGCTTCTTCTAACTCCTTGGAAACAGAGAACATGGAACCCAATCAATACGTGGCCTAGTTTTCTAATCCCCTCAACCTGTTTCCTCCTCTCTTTGATCCTGGGCTCGTTTGAAGCAGGGCTTTGAACACCCCTTTGATATCCGCTCCCTCACCAGGCCCCTCTTCCGAGCCACCACACTTGACTCCCGCAGCCATCGATTTCTGGGTTGTTTTTCTCCTGGCATGCCCATGTTGCTGGCGCAGGGAGCCACAGTTGAATGAGCACCCCGCTCTGAGTGTTGGAGGTGCCCACTGAGGCCACAGCGGAGGGTCAGACCTGCCGTGACTTATGGGAGGGGGTTATCCACCTTGGTAGGGGCCACTAATAAACAGCCAAGCTGGGGATAAGGAGGCAGAGTGAGAAAGATTAAAGACATGGAGCCACTGGGGCTTAACATATATGTTTTATTAATTGTCACATACACCAGATATGTGCAGTGGAATGTGTAGTTTTACAGGGACAGCAAAGTATTACGCCTGGCCGGTGTTATGGGTGGGCCTTAGGGGGCCTGGCCCGCCCTACCGTAGCTCCTTGCCCATGCAAATAAAACATTTAAATAGTTATAATTTATTTGCCGAAGACAAGCGCCGACAGAAAGACGTATCAATCTCAGATAAAGCATTTGCGCGAGTTAAACAGCGCCCCTCTGTCACAGTATGTTTAGCCCATGTATCTGATGCTTTCTGGCCAAAAATAGTATGGTAGGTCATACTCTTTTTGGCCAGACCGCATCAGATACGTGGGCTACATA
>QNTS01002287.1:88693-100406 GCA_003317085.1 Hucho hucho | reverse complement strand
TATAGTAAGACAGTGGTGCTGTTTTTCTTTGCTTTCTCCGGTAAGATATTTTCAGCCACTGTTCGGATGCTGGAAGTATTTTGGATGAATGTGCAAAGGTAACCTACTTTTTGAAGTGATTTGTTTGTCAATCAAATGAAAACATCATGACTGGTTGTGCTCATGCCACAGTAACACTAGAACCGCTAAAGCAGTCATTTGGACTGCTCATGAATTACATTTTAATACTCTGCAATGTTTAAAGTCATAAGTCTATATAACATACTGTCATTGTTAGAATCACGAACAGAACTGGAGATATGTCATTTTTTAAAATTGTTTTCTGTGGTTGCCCCTCCTCCCGACTGTAGGGCCTGATCCCCTCCTTCTCCTGGTACAGTGCCCAGTTGTTAATCACCCCTAAGGTGCCGTGCCCAATTGATAATCACTCCGATAATTGCCTCGAAACTGAACCTAAACTATATCTAAACGAATTTCACACATCTAACAACAGGTGAAATACAGTATTATGTAGTCATCAATTGTGAATGAAGAACAAGGTGGGCCATTCTATTGTATTTATCTAATTATAATCTCTAAATGGTATGTACCCTATATACTTGGGGTGGCAGGTAGCCTAGTGGTTAGAGCATTGGGCCAGTACCCGAAAGGTTGCTGGATCGAATCCCACAAATAAAATTGATTGAACACCTGAATATAATTTTTATATATTTTTCAGGAATTGTGAAAAACTGTTTAAATGTATTTGGCAAAGGTATATGTAAACTTCCAACTTCAACTGTATGCATGTGTGTATATACAGTGCCTTGCAAAAGTATTCACTCCCTTGACATTTTTCCTATTTTTGTTGCATTACAACCTGTCATTTAAATAGATTTTTATTTCAATTTCATGTAATGGACATACACAAAATAGCCCAAATTGGTGAAGTGAAATGAAAAAAATTACGGAAAAGTGGTGCATGCATATGTATTCACCCCCTTTGCTATGAAGCCCCTAAATAAGATCTGGTGCAACCAATTACCTTCAGAAGTCACATAATTAGTTAAATAAAGTCCACCTGTGTGCAATCTAAGTGTCACATGATCTGTCACATGATCTCAGTATATATGGTGCGGCAGGTAGCCTAGTGGTTAGAGTGTTGGACTAGTAACCAAAAGACTTTGGACTAGTAACCAAAAGGTTGCAAGATCGAATCCCTGAGCTGACAAGGTTCAAATCTTTCGTTCTGCCCCTGAACAAGGGAGTTAACCCACTGTTCCTAGGCCGTAATTGAAAATAGGAATTTGTTCTTAACTGACCTGCCTAGTTAAATAAAGGTAAAATAAAATAAATATACACCTGTTCTGAAAGGCCCCAGAGTTTGCAACACCACTAAGCAAGGGGCACCACCAAGCAAGCAGCACCATGAAAACCAAAGAGCTCTCCAAACAGGTCAGGGTTGGGTTATAAAAAAATATCCGAAACTTTGAACATCCCACGGAGCACCCATTAAATCCATTATAAAAAAATGGAAAGAATATGGCACCACAACAAACCTGCCAAGAGAGTGCCGCCCACCAAAACTCACGGACCAGGCAAGGAGGGCATTAATCAGAGAGGCAACAAAGAGACCAAAGATAACCCTGAAGGAGCTGCAAAGCTCCACAGCAGAGATTGGAGTATCTGTCCATAGGACCACTTTAAGCCGTACACTCCACAGAGTTGGGCTTTACGGAAGAGTGGCCAGAAAAAAGCCATTGCTTAAAGAAAAAAATAAGCAAACACGTTTGTTGTTCGCCAAAAGGCATGTGGGAGACTCCCCAAACATATGGAACAAGGTACTCTGGTTAGATGAGACTAAAATGTAGCTTTTTGGCCATCAAGGAAAACGCTATGTCTGGGACAAACCCAACACCTCTCATCACCCCGAGAACACCATCCCCACGGTGAAGCATGGTGGTGGCAGCATCATGCTGTGGGGATGTTTTTATCGGCAGGGACTGGGAAACTGGTCAGAATTGAAGGAATGATGGATGGCGCTAAATACAGGGAAATTCTTTAGGGAAACCTGCTTCAGTCTTCAAAAGATTTGAGACTGGGACAGATGTTCACCTTCCAGCAGGACAATGACCCTAAGCATACCGCTTAAGCAACACTTGAGTGGTTTAAGGGGAAACCTTTAAATGTCTTGGAATGGCCTAGTCAAAGCCCAGACCTCAATCCAATTGAGAATCTGTGGTATGACTTATTAAATATTGCTGTACACCAGCGGACCCCATCCAACTTGATGGAGCTGGAGCAGTTTTGCCTTGAAGAATGGGCAAAAATCCCAGTGGTTAGATGTGCCAAGCGTATAGAGACATAGCCCAAGAGACTTGCAGCTGTAATTGCTGCAAAAGGTGGCTTTACAAAGTATTGACTTTGGGGGGGTGAATAGTTATGCACGCTCAAGTTTTCCGTTTTTTTGTCTTATTTCTTGTTTGTTTCACCCCCCAAAATATTTTGCATCTTCAAAGTGGTAGGCATGTTGTGTAAATCAAATGATACAACCCCCCCAAAAAACAGGCTGTAAGGCAACAAAATAGGAATAATGCCAAGGGGGTGAATACTTTCGCAATCCACTGGATAAGTCGGAAGTTTACATACACTTAGGTGGAGTCATTAAAACTTGTTTTTCAACCACTACACACATTTCTTGTTAAACTGTTACGGATCCAATCCCGTGAACGGGATCGATTTTGACAACATCTGGTGAAATGCAGAGCGCCAAATTCAAATTACAAAAATACTCATTTCAAACATTCATGAAAATACAAATGCTGCACACCCTTCAAAAGCTTAGACTCTTGTTAATCTAACAGCATTGTCAGATTTCAAAAAGGCTTTACGGCGAAAGCAGAACATTTGATTGTCTGAGGACAGCGCCCCACTCAAAAACTAAATTAGCATAATAACATAACCAGCAGAGGTGTCACAAAACTCAAAAATAGCATAAAATAAATCGCTTACCTTTGATGATCTTCCTCTGATGGCATACCCAAGCGTCCAGGTTACACAATAAAAGGTCATTTTGTTTGATAAAGTTCCTCATTATATCAATATAGCTCCGTTTGGTTGGCGCATTTTGTTCAGTAATCCACCTGCCCAAAGGCTTTCATCCATGCAGACAAACGATATCCCAAAAGTACCCGTAAAGTTTGTCAAAAAAAGTCAAACAGCATTTGTAATCAATACTCAGATACCCTAAAATGAATATACACTATAATATTTCAGACGGAATATAACCTGCTGAATAGAAGAGAAAAAGAACTGAGCGCGCATTCCCTGTTACGCGCAAAATCCAAAACAGTACACTTGACGTGAACTCAGGAACAAGTGGTCTTACTCCCTTGATTTTCATGATTGAAGCTTCAAACCTTTTTCTAAAGACTGTTGACATCTAGTGGAAGCCATATAAACTGCAATCTGGGGGTTAAACTATGAGGCTTTGAATAGCTGGCCTATTGAAAACAGTGTGACATGACTGATTCAGACATCCCGGATGGATTTTGCTCTGGTTTTTGCCTGCCATATCGGTTCTGTTATACTCACAGACATTATTTTAACAGTTTTAGAAACTTCAGAGTGTTTTCTATCCAAAGCTAATTATATGCATATCCTAGCTTCTGGGCCTGAGTAACAGGCAGTTTACTTTGGGCACGTTTTTCATCCGAACTTTAAAAAACTGCCCCCTAGCCCTAAGAAATTAACAAACTATAGTTTTGGCAAGTCTGTTAGGACATCTACTTTGTGCATGGCACAAGTAATTTTTCCCAAAAATGTTTACAGACAGATTATTTAACTTATAATTCACTGTATCACAATTCCAGTGGGTCAGAAGTTTACATACACTAAGTTGACTGTGCCTTTAAACAGCTTGGAAAATTCCAGAAAATAATGTCATGGCTTTAGAAGCTTCTGATAGTCGAATTGACATAATTTGAGTCAATTGGAGGTGTACCTGTGGATGTATTTCAAGGCCTACCTTCAAACTCAGTGCCTCTTTGCTTGACATCATGGGAAAATCAAAAGAAATCAGCCAAGACCTCAGAAAAAAATTGTAGACCTCCACAAGTCTGGTACATCCTTGGGAGCAATTTCCAAACACCTGAAGGTAGCACGTTCATCTGTACAAACAATAGTACGCAGCCGTCATACCGCTCAGGAAAGAGACGCGTTCTGTCTCCTAGAGATGAACATACTTTGGTGCGAAAGGTGCAAATCAATCCCAGAACAACAGCAAAAGGACCTTGTGAAGATGCTGGAGGAAGTATCTATATCCACAGTAAAACGAGTCATATATCGACATAACCTGAAAGGTTGCTCAGCAAGGAAGAAGCAACTGCTCCAAATCCGCCATAAAAAAGCCGGACTACGGTTTGCAACTGCACATGGGGACAAAGATCATACTTTTTGGAGAAATGTCCTAACTGGTCTGATGAAACAGAAATAGAACTGTTTGGCCATAATGACCATCGTTATATTTGGAGGAAAAAGGGGGAGGCTTGCAAGCCAAAGAACACCATCCGAACAGTGAAGCATGGGGGTGGCAGCATCATGTTGTGGGGGTGCTTTGCTGCAGGAGGGACTGGTGCACTTCTCAAAATAGATGGCATCATGAGAAAGGAAAATTATGTGGATATATTGAAGCAACATCTCAAGACATCAGTCAGGAAGTTAAAGCTTGGTCGCAAATGGGTCTTCCAAATGGACAATGACCCCAAGCATACTTCCAAAGTTGTGAAGAAATGGCTTAAGGACAACAAAGTCAAGGTATTGGAGTGGCCATCACAAAGCCCTGACCTCAATCCTATAGAAACTTTGTGGTCAGAACTGAAAAGGTGTGTGCGAGCAAGGAGGCCTACAAACCTGATTCAGTTACACCAGCTCTGTCAGGAGGAATGGGCCAAAATTCACCCAACTTATTGTAGGACGCTTGTGGAACAATTTAAAGGCAATGCTACCAAATACTAATTGAGTGTATGTAAACTTCTGACCCACTGGGAATGTAATGAAAGATATAAAAGCTGAAATAAGTAATTCTCTCTACTACTATTCTGACATTTCACATTCTTAAAATAATGTGGTGCTCCTAACTGACCTAAGACAGGGATTTTTTATTAGGATTAAATGTCAGGAATTGTGAAAAACTGAGTTTAAATTTAGTTGGCTAAGGTGTATGTAAACTTCCGACTTCAACTGTATATATATATATATGCGTGTGTGTATGAACATACAGTACCAGTCAAAAGTTTGGACACAGCTACTCATTCAAGTTTATTTTTTATTTTTACTATTTTCTTCTTTGTAAAATATTATTGATGGCATCAAAACTATGAAATAACTTCCCGAGTGGCGCAGTGGTGTAAGGCACTGCATCGCAGTTGCTAGCTGTGCCGCTAGAGATTCTGGTTCGATTCCAGGGTCTGTTACAGCCGGCTGTGACCGGGAGACCAATGGGGTGGCATACAATTGGCCCAGCGTCGTCCGGGTTTGGTGAGGGTTCGGCCAGCAGGGATGTCCTTGTCCCATCGTGCTCTCGTGACTCCTGTGGTGGGACTGATTTCCACCGGTCTAATTTCCATTGCTCCGGTCTAAAGCCCAAGCAAGTCTCTTCCTCTTATTGGTGTCCTTTAGTAGTGGTTTCTTTGCAGCAATTCAACCATGAAGGCCTGATTCACGCAGTCTTGTCTGAACAGTTGATGTTGAACTCTGTGAAGCATTTAATGGCTTGCAATTTCTGACGTACAGTTCACTCTAATGAACTAATCTGCAGCAGAGGTAACTCTGGGTATTCCTTTCCTGTGGCGGTCCTCATGAGAGACAGTTTCATCACATCGCTTGTTGGTTTTTGCGACTGCACTTAACAAAACATTCGAAGTTCTTGAAATTTTTCGTACTGACTGATCTTCATGTCTTAAAGTAATGATGGACTGTTGTTTCTCTTTGTTTATTTGAACTGTTCTTGCCATAATACGGACTTGGTCTTTTATCAAATAGGGCTATCTTCTGTATACCAACTCTACCCTGTCACAATACAACTGATTGGCTCAAACACATTAAAAAGGAAAGAAATTCCACAAATTCACTTTTAACAAGGCACACTTGTTAATTGAAATGCATTCCAGATGACTACCTCATGAAGCTGGTTGAGAGAATGCCAAGAGTGTGCAAAACTGTCATCAATGCAAAGGGTGGCTACATTGAAGAATCTCAAATATAAAATATATTTTGATTTGTTTAGCACTTTTTTGGTTAGTACATAATTCCATATGTGTTATTTCATAGTTTTGATGTCTTCACTATTATTCTACAATGTAGAAAATAGTAAAAATACAAAAAAAACACTGGAATGAGTAGGTGTGTCCAAAGTTTTGACTAGTGCTGTATGTGTTTGTATATACACTTATTTTTCAGTTTATTAGGTACACCCGTCTACTACCGGGTCGGACCCCCCTTTGCCACCAGAACAGCCTGAATTCTTTGGGGCATGGAAACGTTTCTCAATTGGTATCAAGGGACCTAACGTGTTCATGGAAAACATTCCCCACAGCATTACACCACCGCCACCGTCCTTTACTGTTGACACCAGGCAGGATTGGGCCATGGACTGCTTTCGCCAAATCCTGACTCTGCCATCAGTATGATGCAACAGGAACCGGGATTCTTAAGACCAGGCAATGTTTTTCCACCCCTCAATTAACCAGTGTACGTGACTGCGTGTCCGCTGGAGCCGCTTCTTCTTGTTTTTATCTGATAGGAGTGGAACCCGGTGTGGTTGTCTGCTGCAATACCCCATCCGTGACAAGGACCAACGAGTTGTGACTTCCGAGACGCCATTCTGTTTGTGGCCCGCCTGTTAGCTTCCACAATTCTTTCCATTCTCCTTCCACCTCTCCCCAACTGGCTGTTTTTGCCCACAGGACTGCCATTGACTGGACGTTTTTTGTTTGTTGTGCCATTCTCTATACACTTCAGATACTGTCGTGCATGAAAAGCCCACTGTCATGCGTGAAAAGCCCATACCACGCTCAAAGTCGCTTAGATCACTCTATTTGCTCATTCTAACGTTCAATCTAACGTTCAATGCCTGTCTGCCTGCTTTATATAGCAAGCCACAGCCATGTGACTCACTGTCTGTAGGAGCGAACCATTTTCGTGAACGGGGTGGTGTACCTAATAAGCTTTATTAGCACAAAGAAACTGCTCCACCAATTTTTGAAACTTTACCTTTGCATCTCCAACACAAGGACATTCTAGATACATAGAGGGAGTATTATTCTCCCAAGAATCTTCACTATGTTATTACCTCTAAGTGACATAATTTCCTCTTTGCCCCCTGGCCCCTGTGCTGCAGCAAAACGACGGGCAGTTCACAGTGATCCAGCTAGTGGGGATGATGCGTGGCATTGCCGCAGGCATGAAATACCTGGCAGAGATGAACTACGTCCACAGAGACCTGGCCGCCCGCAACATCCTGGTCAACAGCAACCTGGTCTGCAAGGTGTCCGACTTCGGCCTGTCCCGTTACCTGCAGGATGACACATCAGACCCAACCTATACTAGCTCCCTGGTGAGTACCCTGTCGGTCAAGAGAGAGTTGGGTGATTCAATAGTTGACCATGGTTATTTATTTGTGTCTGTGGTGAATAAGGATTATACTATGTCAAATGTCACTCTTCTTTCACAAGTCATATCTTATAACAACGTCTACAGTATGTATATGAGTATAACGTGCTATAACTACAGTATTCTGTATTGCACTACTGCAGCAAAATGCACAAGTTGATGAATTGCAATCTTGATGAGTTCTGACTCTTCTCACAATTCTTTGGTTAGAACTGAAATTCAATAGAAAAAAACTTTTCCACAATTCTGTGTGTCTGTCTGGCTGTGTGCAGGAGGCAGAACTTTATAATGAGTTTCCCATAGGGCAGCCTCCACAACAGCTCTAATCATAACATCAACATTTTGAAAGGAAACAGTACATTTTTCTCTTTCCCGTTAGCAAAATGGACAGTATTATCACACAATGTGGAACACTAGACATTGGCATTGTGAATGGAATAACAACCCATGTCTGAGATGAGTGTGCATGTCTGCCTATGCAAAGACACTCTCTCACACAGTCATAGATTATAGCAAATGATTGATTGGTGCTTGCAAGAGCATTGTAGTAGACAACCCTGCAAGTATCATCAAAGATCTCTGCTAGGTTACACTGTCCTACCTCAGAGAGTAGTTGGATTTCATTTGGGTTTGATGATAAGCTCTTAAGTTATACTCTATATTGTAGATTTCCCACTTCGTATTTCCTCCGTTAGAATCATCATCTCCTGAAGAAACCATTGGTGTCTGGGTGTTTGTGGGTATATAGTAAGTGAGAGTGTGCCTGACTGTGTGGATGTGGGTGAGTACGTCGGAGAGGCAGTGTGGGGGATTATGGCTGCCTGCTAATTTTGCTGCCTGCTAATTAAGACAGTCTTAGCCACTCCTGGTCTGCCCCACTTCCCTGCTCCACTCTCTTTGCTCCACTCTTATTTTCAGCAGGCTTACTAGCGTGAGGTTAGGGCCTCTCGACATTAAGATCTTGATGGCATAGTAGTCTGATTGACCCATACACCCTAGAATCTCCATCTATATAATGCTTTTCACAACAATGCTTGGGGTCATTGTCCATTTGAAGACCCATTTGCGACCAAGCTTTAACTTTCTGACTGATGTCTTGAGATGTTGTTTCAATATATCCACATAATTTTCCTCCTCATGATGCCATCTATTTTGTGAAGTGCACCAGTCCCTCCTGCAGCAAAGCACCCCCACAACATGATGCTGCCACCCCCGTGCTTCACGGATGGGATGGTGTCCTTCGGCTTGCAAGCCTCCCCCTTTTTCCCCCAAATATAACGATGGTCATTATGGCCAAACACTTACATATGTTTCATCTGACCAGAGGACATTTCTCCAAAAAGTATGATCTTTGTCCCCATGTGCAGTTGCAAACCGTAGACTGGCTTTTTTATGGCGGTTTTGGAGCAGTGGCTTCTTCCTTGCTGAGCGGCCTTTCAGGTTATGTCGATATAGGACTCGTTTTACTGTGGATATAGATACTTTTGTACCTGTTTCCTCCAGCATCTTCACAAGGTCCTTTGCTGTTGTTCTGGGAAGGAAAAAACCACAGCGCGCGCGAGCCCGTGAGCGCGCCTCCTCTTCTGTTTACATCCTGTGACTAGTTCGAAATTCTTCTTTTATTACCATCCAGAGCAACCTAACATCACCAAACACTGTCTAGAGACTGTTGACATCCAGTGGAAGCAATAGGTACTGCAATCTTACTCCCAGATATGGCTGTTTTCAATAGGGAGGGGTTCAAAATGAGGCAATGTGTCAAAAACACTTTTTCCAGGACAGAGACTCCTCGGGTTTTCGCCTGCTATATCAGTTCTGTTATACTCACAGACAATACCTTAACACTTTTAGAAACTTCAGAGTGTTTCCTATCCAATAGTACTAATTATGTGCATATCCTAGTTTCTGGTCCTGAGTGGCAGGCCTTTTACTTTGGGCACGCCAGACTCTCCAAAACCAACACCTCAGCTGCCGCTCCCTAAAAAGTTAACAATAATTTTGTGGAGTGGTTGAAAAACTAGTTTGAATGACTCCAACCTAAGTGTATGTCAACTACCGACTTCAACTGTACATTAAGCTGCATGTGGGCGACCTCATGCAACCGCAAAATGTCGGATAAAGCATATACAGTACAGTACTGTATTTCTTCATCAGTATCTTTATGCTTTCGTTAATAAAATAATGATAAAAATACTCTTTCAAAATACAGATGTTTATTTAGTTATGGATCCATAACGAATTACTATTGGAATAAATATCACTAAATTACAGAAATATTGGAACAAAGTTGTATAATGAAGGTAATCAAATTGTTGCTTACTGGAAAATACTCTTTCAAACACACACGGTCACGTTGTACAGCACCATTATGGCTATTAACAGGTAGCTGGACAATAGACTTGCCTAGAAGGAGGGTAGGGGGAGAATTCTATCATCAAATGTATTTCTTAGTTGACTGTATCACAACCGACCGTGATTGTGTGCAATTTCAGTTTAATCCACCAGAAAAGACAAAACAAATAATACATAAAAAAGTATTATTATTATTATTATTATGTATCACATCCAACCGTGATTGCTCACATCAACACCATTATCCCAGAATCCCTAGACCCACTCCAATTTGCATACCGCCCAAACAGATCCACAGATGATTTAATCTTTATTGCACTCCACATTGCCCTTTCCCACCTGGACAAAAGGAACATCTACGTGAGAATGCTATTCATTGACTACAGCTCAGCGTTCAACACCATAGTGCCCTCAAAGCTCATCACTAAGCTAATGATCCTTGGACTAAACACCTCCCTCTGCAAACTGGATCCTGGACTTCCTGATGGGCCGCCCCCAGGTGGTGAGGGTAGGTAGCAACACATCTGCCACGCTGATCCTCAACACTGGAGTCCCTCAGGCGTGCTCAGTCCCCACCTGTACTCCCTGTTCACCCACGACTGCGTGGCCAGGCACGACTCCAACACCATCATTAAGTCAATATCCTGCCCGGGTATCCTGACAGGATATTGACCTCATCCCGACAGTCGAGTATGCCTGGTCGTTCTTTAAAAGCAACTTCCTCACCATCTTAAATAAGCATGCCCTTTCAAAAAATGTAGAACTAAGAACAGATGCAGCCCTTGGTTCACTCCAGACCTGACTGCCCTTGACCAGCACAAAAAAAAACATCCTGTGGCGGACTGCTATATTATTGAATAGTCCCCGCGACATGCAACTGTTCAGGGAAGTCAGGAACGAATACACACAGTCAGTCAGGAAAGCAAAGGCTAGCTTTTTCAAACAGAAATTTGCATCCTGTAGCTCTAACTCCAAAAAGTTATGGGATACTGTCAAGTCCATGGAGAACAATAGCACCTCCTCCCAGCTGCCCACTGCACTGAGGCTAGGTAACACTGTCACCACCGATAAATCCATGATAATCGAAAGCATTTCTCTATGGCTGGCCATGCTTTCCTCCTGGCTCCCCCAACCCCGGCCAACAGTCCCCCCCCGCAGCTACTTGTCCGAGCCTCCCCAGCTTCTCCTTCACCCGAATCCAGATAGCAGATGTTCTGAAAGAGCTGCAAAACCTGGACCCGTACAAAACAGCTGGGCTAGACAATCTGGACCCTCTCTTTCTAAAACTATCCGCCACCATTGTTGCAACTCCTATTACCAGTCTGCTCAACCTCTCTTTCGTGTCGTCCGAGATCCCTAAAGATTGGAAAGCTGCCGCGGTCATCCCCCTCTTCAAAGTGGGTGACACACTAGACCCAAATTGCTATAGACCTATATCCATCCTGCCCTGCCTCTCTAAAGTCTTTGAAAGCCTAGTTAACCTCTCAGGGATCACTGGGGCGCTAGCGCCCCACTCCCGACACTACCCGGTGAAATGTGAGGCGCCAAATTCAAAATCCAAAAGTTGAATTATTAAACATCCACCAATATACAAGTGTTCCATACTCATCAAAAGCTCTGTTTCTTGGCAATATCACAGCGTTGTCAGATTTCAAAAAGGCTTTACGGCGAAAGCACAACATTTGATTGTTTGAGGGTAGCACCTCACATA
>QNTS01002287.1:62826-88483 GCA_003317085.1 Hucho hucho | reverse complement strand
ATCGATAAAAGACAGTACTGTGCAGCCGTCTTCATCGACCTGGCCAAGGCTTTCGACTCTGTCAATCACCGAATTCTTATCGGCAGACTCAATAGCCTTGGTTTCTCAGATGACTGCCTCGCCTGGTTCACCAACTACTTTGCAGACAGAGTTCAGTGTGTTAAATCGGAGGGCCTGTTGTCCGGACCTCTGGCAGTCTCTATGGGGGTTCCACAGGGTTCAATTCTCGGGCCGACTCTTTTCTCTGTATATATCAATGATGTCGCTCTTGCTGCGGGTGATTCCCTGATCCACCTCTATGCAGACGAAACCATTCTGTATACTTCTGGCCCTTTTGTGGACACTGTGTTAACTAACCTCCAAACGAGCTTCAATGCCATACAACACTCCTTCCGTGGCCTCCAACTGCTCTTAAACGCTAGTAAAACCAAATGCATGCTTTTCAACCGTTCGCTGCCTCCGCCCAACTAGCATCACTACCCTGGACGGCTCTGACCTAGAATATGTGGACAACTACAAATACCTAGGTGTCTGGCTAGACTGTAAACTGTCCTTCCAGACTCACATTAAACATCTCCAATCCAATATCAAATCTAGAATTGGCTTTCTATTTCGCAACAAAGCCTCCTTCACTCACGCCGCCAAACTTGCCCTAGTAAAACTGACTATCCTACCGATCCTCGGCTTTGGCAATGTCATCTACAAAACAGCTTCCAATACTCTACTCAGCAAATTGGATGCAGTCTATCACAGTGCCATCCGTTTTGTCACCAAAGCCCCTTATACCACCCACCACTGCGACCTGTATGCTCTAGTCGGCTGGCCCTCGCTACATACTCGTTGCCAGACCCACTGGCTCCAGGTCATCTACAAGTCCCTGCTAGGTAACGCCTTGCCTTATCTCAGCTCGCTGGTAACCATAGCAGCACCCACCCGTAGCAGACACTTATCTCCCTCACTAGCTTTAAGCACCAGCTGTCAGAGCAGCTCACAGATCACTGCACCTGTACATAGCCCATCTGTAAATAGCCCAACCAACTACCTCATCCCCTACTGTATTTATTTATTTTGCTCCTTTGCACCCCAATATTTCTACTTTGCACATTCATCTACTGCACATCTACCATTCCAGTGTTTAATTGCTATATTGTAATTACTTCGCCACCATGGCCTATTTATTGCCTTAAGTTCCTTATCTTACCTCATTTGCACACATTATATATAGATTTGTTTTTCTACTGTATTATTGACTGTATGTTTGTTTACTCCATGTGTAACTCAGTGTTGTTGTATGTGTCAAACTGCTTTGCTTCATCTTGGCCAGGTCGCAGTTGTAAATTGCCTACCTGGTTAAATAAAGGTGAAATAAAAATAAATACAAAAAAGTTTGCAGACGACACAACAGTGGTAGGCCTGATTACCGACAATGATGAGACAGCCTATAGGGAGGAGGTCAGAGACCTGGCTGTGTGGTGCCAGAATAACAATCTATCCCTTAATGTAACCAAGACTAAGGAGATGATTGTGGACATTGTCCACATCACCAACAAACTAGAATGGTCCAAACACACCAAGACAGTCGTGAAGAGGGCACGACAAAGCCAATTCCCCCTCAGGAAACTAAAAAGATTTGGCATGGGTCCTCAGATCCTCAAAAGGTTCTACAACTGCAACATCGAGAGCATCCTGACTGGTTGCATCACTGCCTGGTATGGCAACTGCTTGGCCTCCGACCGCAAGGCACTACAGAGGTAGTGCGTACGGCCCAGTACATCACTGGGGCTAAGCTGCCTGCCATCCAGGACCTCTACACCAAGCGGAGTCAGAGGAAGGCCCTAAAAATTGTCAAAGACCCCAGCCACCCCAGTCATAGACTGTTCTCTCTACTACCGCAGGGCAAGCGGTACCTTACGGTAAGTCTTGGACCAAAAGGCTTCACAACAGCTTTTACCCCCAAGCCATAAGACTCCTGAACAGGTAATCAAATGGCTACCTGGACTATTTGCATTATTTGGCCCCCCCCCCCCACCCCCCAACCCCTCTTTTACGCTGCTGCTACTCTCTGTTTATCATATATGCATAGTCACTTTAACCATACCTACATGTACATACTACCTCAATTAGCTCGACTAACCGGTGCCTGTATATAGCCTCGCTACTGTTATTGCCTTGCTACTGTATATAGCCTCGCTACTGTTATTTTCACTGTCTTTTTACTGTTGTTTTTATTTCTTTACTTATCTATTGTTCACCTAATACCTATTTTGTACTTAAAATTGCACTGTTGGTTAGAGCCTGTAAGTAAGCATTTCACTGTAAGGTCTACACCTGTTGTATTCGGCGCACGTGACAAATAAACTTGATTGGGAGTCCCATAGGGCGGCGCACAATTGGCCCAGCGTTTCTCTCCCTCTAAAAACAGAAACATTATTTTGGCCATTATTCAGATTACAATCGCTCACTTTCGTTTTTTGAAAACGAAATAACCTCCAAAATATTGTTATATACAGTATTATCAAGTTGATGGCACAGTCGTATACCCGGCACCTACATAAAGCTGACTCACTCGTTCATAGCTTTGGATCAAAATAAATAAGTACCAACATTCTTTCTGATAGTCTTTAATAAAGAAATGTTTTGGTTATCCTGACCTGGACATCATGTAGAGTATTATAATAGCCCTCCCGATTGGCGCAGTGGTCTAAGACACAGCATCACAGTGCAAAATGCGTTGCTACAGATGCAGGTTCGATAACCGTGCCAGCCGCCACCGGGAGACCCATATGTAATTAATGTCGGTCACCTCATAAAAAATAAAAAAAATCGATATACTGTAGGCCTACCGTCTGCGACATGAGTCTCACTAGTGTTGAGTAATGTGCTGTTAAAAGTGGTGTAGGTCTTATTTATTTAAAGAGCATATTGAAGTTAGAAGCAATAGGATTTGAAGCAATAGCCTACCCGCTGTGGTCACTATTTTAGCACAGTTTCGCGCTGCTCTGAGACAAGCATGGGGACTGGTCTTGATAAATCAATGAGATTTTTTTTTTCACTGAATCTCCGTTTAGGTATTGGTTAGACTACAATTATACAATTAGGGTGTGGAAATGTTAAGCTCTTAGTACTGTAGCCTACTCCCGACCGTCACGTTGTACAGCGCCATATTTTCTGTTCCATCCTAACGGAAACCCTGAGGGTTTTTTGTTTTTCTTGGAATAGAAACACCATAATATTAATCAAATGAATTAAGCAAAATGTCTTAAAATCAGTCCCATATACTATGTTCTTACAAAAAAAGGTTTTAAATTCTCTAGTACAGCCACTATTGAAGGCTATCAAATGCTTCTCAAAGATGCCCTCTGGTGGTCATACTAGCACTAACTAACTTTAATGGTTACAATGGCTGACACTTAAATAATGTGCCGTTGAATTATGCGGCACCATGCAAGCTGTGCTGCAGTACACTGCAACTTTTAAAGGAAGAACCACTGTAAATGAGCTCTCTCTCCTATAAGATGGGTTTGCTGGTACAAATATGGCAGGGGTAGCTCCAATGCTTCAGTTTCTCATCATATCCCAACTCAACATGAGAAACGAACCTGGCCAACAGGCTAGCTGTTTCCATTACAGAGCTGAGCTGCTCCACTGCTGTTTGAAATGGGAAACAGAGCTATCTGGGCTGGGGTCGACCTTTTCACCTAACGAGCTCTGCCCTGAGCACCTCAGACTGCACTGCTAAACAACATCATTGATTTCTTTGTTTGTTTGCCCTTTTAATTCCAGTTCTCCAGCCAATGTTCTGTTGGTTGGCTCTGAAAGGGCTTTTTGATGTGAAAAGGTTATTTCTTAACCGCACCTGATAAAAAAAACTGCCATTGCAGAGGTAAAGCATTTCTCCTACTTCCAACCACAGTCTTTTAGTTGCTGACTGCAACCCATTGGCAGTAAGATTACTCATTGAAAAGCATTTTAGATTTCGCTGATGAATTGCACTATACATACATACAATCTAATTGCTAATTGTTTATATCACATCATACTCATATTATGACAAACCTAATATGATGGCTTTGGCCATGAGGGGCT
The DNA here is from genome assembly GCA_003317085.1 of Hucho hucho. Classification (NCBI taxonomy): domain Eukaryota; kingdom Metazoa; phylum Chordata; class Actinopteri; order Salmoniformes; family Salmonidae; genus Hucho; species Hucho hucho. Next base: position 84,397 of record QNTS01002287.1, on the reverse strand, counting down.
CTTTTACTCACCTTTGTAGGAGAGATTTGTAGTGTGAGTGTGTGCAGTGACTTTTAGGCCTTTTGTAAATGTCACAGACATCATGGGGAGTGAGAGAGTTGAGACAGAAGAATGTAGAGGCCCAAAGCTGTACAGAACAAGCTATCAAAGAGCACCAGAACTGCACAGTGGGTGGCTCACCATTTACATTTTCTAATCTAATAATTTATGTCCAGCCCTTCATGGTGTCAGTAGTTCAAAGATGATACGTTAAATGAGCTCTATCTAAGCCTAGCTCCTGGTCCCTGGTGCAGTATGTGACTTCAATGTCTCAATATTGACACAAATATAAAGTAAGTTTGTCAATATTTAAATAAGTTAGAGCATTAGTAATGCAGGAACCATGGGATGTTAGGGAGGGAGGTATACATGTTAGGGAGGTATACATGATAATTAGTTCCTATTCCTGTTTGTACTGTATCCATCCGTATCTACCCAGTCTGTCTCCACAAACTGTTTTTCCAGAAAATATCAATATAACTTGTACTGCTCTCTAAATTGCCATTAATGCAGGGTTTCCCTGCTTCCTGCCATGTAGATAAATATCCTCATGGTTTTGACACTTGGCTTTAAAAAGGGATGACAGTCACTGGAGACTGAGGGAAAAAGCCTGCTTTGCTGAAATGTCCCAATGATACATATCTGGAGTAGGGCCATATTGATTTGGGTTTAACTGTACTATAAAAACACGAATGTGAGATGGGAAAAGCCAGCCCTCGATACCCCTGGAGTTGTATTTTTTTTACAGAATAAGTGCCATTCTCTTCACCCAATGGGATCATAAACCAAATTATGCCGGCTGGCATGAAATGCATTTTTCATCACCCTTCTGCCATATTAATAGTCTAATTTATCCTTGAAGATTGGAAAAACAAAGTAATCTGGTTAGGCTTCACATTACTATTTATGATTTGCTGTGGCAGATTTATGAGCTTACGTTATATGTGTGTAAATATATACTACATGAAGATTGTGTGTGTCTGTGTGTGTGTGTGTGTGCGTGCGTGCATGAGAGGGAGGGAGAGGAAAAGAAACAGGGAGAGAGGGTTGCCTGTGTTTGTGCTAGGGAGAGATACAGGAGAGAGGTTTTCCTGTGTTTGTTCTAGGGAGAGATACAGGAGAGAGGTTTTCCTGTGTTTGTGCTAGGGAGAGATACAGGAGAGAGGGTTGCCTGTGTTTGTGCTAGGGAGAGATACAGGAGAGAGGTTTTCCTGTGTTTGTTCTAGGGAGAGATACAGGAGAGAGGTTTTCCTGTGTTTGTGCTAGGGAGAGATACAGGAGAGAGGGTTGCCTGCATTTGTGCTAGGGAGAGATACAGGAGAGCGGTTGTTTCTGTATGTGTTGTATGTAGGTTAGCATACCCCTCAAAAAGAAGACACCCATTTCAAATACTTCATTAACTTATTACATGTAATTCTTGTCATTCATTTAAGTAACAGTCATGGCTTAACCAACATGATGAACACGCAGTACCAAAACACAGCAGCTTTTAATGATATCATCAGTAGTTGTACTGTAAAATGAATAAAGGCTCCTATCTCTTTCCATTCATTATGCTTTTTTCCACTCCCTACACTATTTCTCTCCATTCCTCATGCCTTTCTCCACTCCCTACACTATCTCTCTCCATTCATTATGCCTTCTCCACTCCTTACACTAGACATCACACAGTGTCTGGAGCTCTGAAGCTTTGTTGACTATAGACCTTACTGTGATACTGTCAACACTTTTAAGTTTCATCATTTCATTGTTTCCCTGAGGGAATTCTCTCTTCTCACAGTTTTTATTGGGTAGAGAGAGAATGTTGACTCTATTCATTATAAATATACAGTGTGCACCAAGCCTTTTGTTTGCCTCTGCATTTCAACAATTTGCTTTATTAAAAACCTGCGGTTTGGCTGCCTCCCCCATAGCGTTGATTATAGTGGATCTGCAATGCAGCTAACCATTGAAGCATTATACATTCAGCAGGAAATACTTGGATTTGTAGTATTTTTGATGCTGTAGCATTCCTTTCTTCTGTTGTGGAAGAGACATCTGAGCTCGCCTCCAGGAGCCAAAGAACACACAGAGGGAAAGTGTCAAAGCGCTGTAAATGAAATGCACAAGAACTGAGAGTCTTATTCATGCTTCTGAACAATGGTTACTCTTTCATGTCGTCACACTGAATACACTTCCACATCAAAAATCTTCCTTATAAAATGGATCCTTAGTAATACATATGTTATTCTTGAATCAACAACTGACTTGTAAGCATCAGGTCCATTTAGCTGTTGATGGCTTTTGAATATTATTGCTGGAGGTTTCCTTGCTCAACACTCATCAGCGGTTTTCTCTCAGTCCTGTGAATTCACAGCACAGGCTTTTCAACCCCAAGACTCTCTGCCCAGAACAATCAGAACAGGACTTGAGCTTCATGACTTTCAGTCCAGCTTACAGAGGTCTTTAATTAAACTGTCTCCAATAGATGGGATCCACCATCAGCCCACTCTGCTTCTCTTTTATATATATATATATATATATATATATATATATAGATATAGATTTATTTCACAACGTACAGTCAATAACACAACAGAAAAAAATGTATATACAGTGTGTGCAAATGAGGTAAGATTAGGGAGGAAAGGCAATAAATAGGCCGTAGTGGCAAAGTAATTACAATTTAGCAATTAAACACTGGAGTGATAGATGTGCAGAAGATGAATGTGCAAGTAGAGATACTGGGGTGCAAAGGAGCAAAAAAATATATATATATCAGTATGGGGATGAGGTAGTTGGATGGGCTATTTACAGATGGGCTATGTACAGGTGCAGTGATCTGTGAGCTGCTCTGACAGTTGATGCTGAAAGTTAGTGAGGGAGATATGAGTCTCCAGCTCATATCAGATTTTTGCAATTCGTTCCAGTCATTGGCAGCAGAGAACTGGAAGGAAACGCGGCAAAAGGAGGAATAGGCTTTGGGGGTGACCAGTGAAATATACCTGCTGGAGCGCGTGCTACGGGTGGGTGCTGCTATGGTGACCAGTGAGCTGAGATAAGGCGGGGCTTTACCTAGCAAAGACTTATAGATGACCTGGAGCCAGTGGGTTTGGCGACGAATATGAAGCGAGGGCCAGCCAACGAGAGCATACAGGTCGCAGTGGTGGGTAGAATATGGGGCTTTGGTGACGAAACGGATGGCACTGTGATAGACTGCATCCAATTTGCTGAGTAGAGTGTTGGAGGCTATTTTGTAAATGACATCACCGAAGTCAAGGATCGGTAGGATAGTCAGTTTTACGAGGGTATGTTTGGCACCATGAGTGAAGGATGCTTTGTTGTGAAATAGGAAGCTGATTATAGATGTAATTTTGGATTGGAGATGTTTAATGTGAGTCTGGAAGGAGAGTTTACAGTCTAACCAGACACCTAGGTATTTGTAATTGTCCACATATTCTAAGTTAGAACCGTCCAGAGTAGTGATGCTGGACGGGCGGGCAGGTGTGGGCAGCAATCAGTTGAAGAGCATGCATTTAGTTTTACTTGCATTTAAGAGCAGTTGGAGGCCACGGAAGGAGAGTTGTATGGCATTGAAGCTCGTCTGGAGGTTAGTTAACACACTGTCTAAAGAAGGGCCAGAGGTATACAGAATGGTGTCGTCTGCATAGAGGTGGATCAGAGAATCACCAGCAGCAAGAGTGACATCATTGATATATACAGAGAAAAGAGTCGGCCCGAGAATTGAACCCTGTGGCACCCCCATAGAGACTGCCAGAGGTCCGGACAACAGGCCCTCCGATTTGACACACTGAACTCTGTCTGAGAAGTAGTTGGTGAACCAGGCGAAGCAGTCATTTGAGAAACCAAGACTGTTGAGTCAGCCGATAAGAATGTGGTGATTGACAGAGTCGAAAGCCTTGGTCAGGTCGATGAATACGATATTGTCTTTTATCGATGGCAGTTATGATATCGTTTAGTACCTTGAGCGTGGCTGAGGTGCACCCATGACCAGCTCGGAAACCAGATTGCATAGCGGAGAAGGTACGGATGGGATTCGAAATGGTGGGTGATCTGTTTGTTAACTTGGCGTTCAAAGACCTTAGAAAGTCAGGGTAGGATAGATATAGGTCTGTAACAGTTTGGGTCTAGAGTGTCTCCCCCTTTGAAGAGTGGGATGACCGCGGCAGCTTTCCAATCTTTGGGGATCTCAGACAATACGAAAGAGAGGTTGAACAGGCTAGTAATAGGGGTTGCAACAATTGCGGCGGATAATTTTAGAAAGAGAGGGTCCAGATTGTCTAGCCCAGCTGATTTGTAGGGGTCCAGATTTTGCAACTCTTTCAGAACATCAGCTATCTAGATTTGGGTGAAGGACAAATGGGGGAGGTTTGGGCAAGTTGCTGTGGGGGGTGCAGGGCTGTTGACCAGGGTAGGGGTAGCCAGGTGGAAAGCATTGCCAGACGTAGAAATTATCAATTATCATGGATTTTTTGGTGGTGACAGTGTTTCCTAGCCTCAGTGCAGTGGGCAGCTGGGAGGAGGTGCTCATTCTCCATGGACTTTACAGTGTCCCACAACTTTCTGGAGGTTATGCTACAGGATGCAAATTTCTGTTTGAAAAAGCTAGCCTTTGCTTTCCTAACTGCCTGTGTATATTGGTTCCTAACTTCCCTGAAAAGTTGCATATCGCGGGGGCTATTTGATGCTAATGCAGTACGCCACAGAATGTTTTTGTGCTGGTCAAGGGCAGTCAGGTCTGGAGTGAACCAAGGGCTATATCTGTTCCTGATTCAAATTGTTTTTAATGGGGCATGCTTATTTAGGATGGTGAGGAAAGCACTTTTAAAGAATAACCAGGCATCCTCTACTGACGGAATGAGGTCAATATCCTTCCAGGAAACTCGGGCCAGGTCGATTAGAAAGGCCTGCTCGCTGATGTGTTTTAGGGAGCGTTTGACAGTGATGAGGGGTGGTCGTTTGACCTCAGACCCATTACAGACGCAGAGTGATTGCTGAGATCCTGGTTGAAGACAGCAGAGGGTTATTTAGAGGGAGGTTGGTCAGGATGATATCTATGAGGGTGCACATGTTTACAGATTTGGGGTTGTACCTGGTAGGTTCATTTATAATTTGTGTGAGATTGAGGGCATCTACCTTAGATTGTAGGACAGCCGGGGTGTTAAGCATGTCCCAGTTTAGGTCACCTAACCAGTTTAGCCCAGTTTAGGTCACCTAAGTACGATCTCTGAAGATAGATGGGGGGCAATCAATTCACATATGGTGTCCAGGGCACAGCTGGGGGCAGCAGGTGGTCTATAACAAGCTGCAACGGTGAGAGACTTGTTTCTGGAAAGGTGGATTTTTAGAAGTAGAAGCTTGAATTGTTTGGGCACAGACCTGGATAGTATGACAGATCACTGCAGGCTATCTCTGCAGTAGAATGCAACTCCGCCCCCTTTGGCAGTTCTATCTTGTCGGAAAATGTTATAGTTAGGGATGGAAATTTTAGGATTTTTGGTTGCCTTCCTAAGCCAGGATTCAGACATCCGGGTTGGCAGAGTGTGCTAATGCAGTGAGTAAAACAAACTTAGGGAGGAGGCTTCTAATGTTAACATGCATGAAACCAAGTCTTTTACGGTTACAGAAGTCAACAAATGAGAGCGCCTGGTGAATGGGAGTGGAGCTAGGCGCTGCAGGGCCTGGATTAACCTCTACATCACCAGAGGAACAGAGGAGGAGTAGGATAAGGGTACGGCTAAAGGCTATAAGAACTGGTCGTCTAGTGCGTTCCGAACAGAGAGTAAAAGGAGCAGGTATCTGGGCACGGAAGAATAGATTCAAGACAATAATGTACAGACAAGGGTATGGTAGGATGTGAATACAGTGGAGGTAAACCTAGGCATTGAGTGACCATGAGAGAGGTTTTGTCTCTAGAGACATAATTTAGACCAGGTGAGGTCACCGCATGTGTGGGAGGTGAAACAAAAGAGCTAGCTAAGGCATATTGAGGAGGGCTGGAGGCTCTACAGTGAAATAAGACAATAATCACTAACCAAAACAGTAATGGACAAGACATATTGACATTAGGGAGAAGCATGCGTAGCCGAGTGATCATAGGGACCAGTGGGAAGCTAGGCGAGCTGGAGAAACTGCGATTCAGACAGATAGCGGGCCGGGGCTAGCAGAAGGGCTTTAGGGGGACGTTGCAATGGAAGAAGTCTGTTGTAGCCCCCTCGGGTGGTTACGTCGGCAGACCAGTCGTGTTGGATCGGCAGGGCTCCGTGTAGGCAGTAAAAGAGTCCAGGCCATTTGGCAAAATAGGTATTGTAGCCCAAGAAATTGGCTGATGGTCCTCATCGGCTATCAGTCCGATATGCTCTAGACAGCTAGCGGGCCGTGGCTAGCAGGCTAGTGGATGGGCCTCCAGGGGACGTCGCGACAGAGGAGCCTGTTGAAACCCCTCGGGCGGATTACGTCGATAGACCAGTTGTGATGGAATCGGCGGGGCTCCGTGTCGGCAGTAAAAGGGGTCCAGGCCAATTGGCAAAATATGTATTGTAGCCCAAGGAGTTGCTGATGGACCTCTTCAGCTAGCCGGGAGATGGGCCTAGCAGGAGGCTCACTGGTGCTTGCTTCGGGACAGAGACGTAGCACTCGGATAGCAGCTAGCTAGCTGCGATGATCCAGGTGAAAAGGTTCAGAGCTTGCGGTAGGAAACTGGAGATGTGGAGAAAAAGCAGTCCAGTATGCTCTGGGTTGAATCGCGCTGTGCAGACTGGCAGGAGTTGACCGGGCTAAGGTTAGCTGATGACCGCTAGCAGTGGCTAACTGGCTAGTAGCTAGTAGCTAGTTAGCTGGCTAGCTTCTTGTTGGGGGTTCCGGTTCTAAAGTATAGAAAATAGCAGATCCATACCACATTGGGTGAGGCGGGTTGCAGGAGAGTATGTTGAAAATCTAACAGCACACACTCATAAATATGTTCCCTGTAGAGCATGTAGCTAGATCCGGAGGAGGGCTGTGTACGCCTGCAGTTCCTTTGGAATCAGGCTTATCCAAAAGCGTACACGTCCAGGCCTTTTGGTGCTGTTAAGAGTACACTCTTCCAGGAGTTGTAAGAGAAATCACCCCAGGGTGTGCTGTATGCATGGTGGGGAATATGAAATGAGCATCGTTCATCAATGTTAATTAAAATAATTGCATGGTGAGCCAGTGTTGTTGGTACACTCATAACTAATATTTTTTCCAAATAAATATAGTCAGAATGTGATTTAAAAAAAATAGGTTTTCCAAAAGAATGTTTATAATGATATATAAATAGTTTGGTTTTAAGTCCATTGCATATGTTTTTGATATGGAAATTGTAGGTTTTGCAGGAATATGTCAAATGTCATTTCAAACCAGCCAGTGTAAAGAGACACAAGATTACAGTCTAACACATTTCCCTCTCTTTCTTCCTTGTCTCTGTCTCTCCCCCCAGGGAGGGAAGATCCCGGTGAGATGGACAGCCCCTGAGGCCATTGCCTACAGGAAGTTCACCTCAGCCAGCGACGTGTGGAGCTACGGCATCGTCATGTGGGAGGTGATGTCATTCGGCGAGCGGCCGTACTGGGACATGAGCAACCAGGACGTGAGTATTATACAACTTCCTTGCAGTATTAACAGATACAGTGCCTTCAGAAAGTATTCATACCCCTTGCCTTATTCCACATGTTGTTGTGTTACACACTGAATTCAAAATTGATTAAATATTTGTCTTTTCTCATCCATCTACACACAATACCGCATAATGACAAAGTGAAAGCATGTTTTTTTTACACTTCTGCAACATTTTTGAAAATGACATACAGAAATATCTCATTTACATAAGTATTCACACCCCTGAGTCAATAATGTGCAGTGATTACAGTTGCTATTCTTTCTGGGTAAGTCTCTAAGAGCTTTGCACATTATTCTTTTAACAATTCTTTTAACAAAGTTGGTTCTTGATCATTGCTTGACAGCCATTTTAAATTCTTGCCATAGATTTTCAAGCCGATTTAAGTCAAAACTGTAACTAAGCCACTCAGGAACATTCAATGTCATCTTGGTAAGCAACTCCAGTGTATATTTGGCCTTGTGTTTTAGGTTATTGTCCTGCTGAAAGGTGAATTTGTCTCCCAGTGTCTGTTTCAAACCCTAGTCCTTGTCGATGACAAGCATACCCATAACATGATGCAGCCACCACCATGCTTGAAAATATGAAGAGTAGTAATCAGTGATGTGTTTTGGGATTTGCCCAAAACATAACGCTTTGTATTCAGGACATAGTTAATTTATTTGCCACGTTTTTTGCAGTTTTACTTTAGTGCCTTATTGCAAACAAGATGCATGTTTTGGAATATTGTTATTCAGTACAGGCTTTCTTCTTTTCACTCTGTCATTTACGTTAGTATTGTGGAGTAACTGCAATGCTGTTGATCCATCCTCAGTTTTCTCCTATCACAGCCATTAATCTCTAATTGTTTTAAATAGTTAAATCCCTGAGCAGTTTCCTTCCTCTCCAAAAACTGAGTTTGGAAGGACACGTGTATTTGTAGTGACTGGGTGTATTGATACACCATCCAAAGTGTCATTAATAACTTCACCATGCTCAAAGGGATATTCAATATCTGAATTTATTTTTGTTGCCGTATTCTATGCGAAGCACCGGAAAACCTCCCTGGTCTTTGGGGTTGAATTTGTGATTGAAATTCACTGCTCGACTGAGGGACTTACAGATAATTGTGTGTCTGGGTTACTGAGATGTGGTAGTCATTCAAAAATCATGTTAAACACTATTATTGCACACATAGTGAGTCCATGGAACTTATTATGTGACTTGTTTAGCACATTTGTACTCCTGAACCTATTTAGGCTTGCCATAACAAAGTGGTTGAATACTTATTGACTCAAGACATTTCAGCTTTACATTTTTTATTAATTTGTAAAAAAAAATTGTTATTGTGTGTAGGCCAGTGACACAAAATCTCAACGTATTCCATGTTTAATTCAGGCTGTAACACAACAAAATATGGAAAAAGTCAAGGGGTGTGAATACTTTCTGAGTGCACTGTATGTGACTGCATTAAAAAACAGACAATACCATGATACAGGGCTCATTATTTCATTTAAGGATGTCATTATGGGTGTTTGCTAATGATCTTTTGTCTGTATTGACACTGGGCTTTATATTCATACTCGTTTCATGTCAAACTAATATTTAACACTGGTCTCCTCAAATCTCCAACACAAGTATTACACTGCTGAATTGTTGTGGACCTGTCTGTCTGCCAGACTCTGTAGTTGTGTGCAGTTTTTATTCAGACCCTGTGTAGTGGCACTGCAGTCTCCACCAGTGCAGCACTCTGTAAATCCTTGGAGTAACCCAACTAGAGATGCTGGAGGATTAAGGTAAAGAAGATTATTGTTGAAAGCATGGCTTCCCATTTGCAACAGTCCTACCTCAGACACTAACGAGATCTCCCATAGTGAATTCCCAGACAGTAACTCTCTCGCCTGCCACTCTCCTGCAATCAAGGTTGAATAGTCAGGGGGCGGGGGAAGATTTCTTAACACAGACCATCTCTCGGTATATAGTTCATTAAATTCCCACTTTCTCCTTTTTTTTCTATTTTACAAGCAATCAGGCCCCAGCCCCACAAGGAAGCTGGTTCCTGCCTGTTTCTATAGCAAAGCTGTCTCTTCTTTTATGCTGTGGAGATTGACGGCTGTCTGGAGAGACCACCCTCTCTCTGATAAAAGAGAAATCAGGGAACGGAGATATATCAAAATCCCTTCAGACCGTCCTGTTTTTGAAAGCAATTATCAGCTGTGGTATCCATTGTTCTGCCTGAAGTTCAGCTGCAACACAGAGACCAGGGAAAATCTGCTGAGGATCGTATGGATAGAGAAAAATAGATTAATCAAATGGGATGTTACTGTAAACTTTGATTGACAGATTTGGATGTAGAGTGAAGATACCAGGGTCACAAAGAGTGCAAATTTCTGTGAAGTTGAACGAAACTTTGCACATTGTATTCGGTGTATCTTTCCCCTCCTTACAGCTATTGTTTACACAAGCACAACGCTAGGTCTTATACAAGCAGTGACAAGCTGTAAGGAAGCTTAAATTGGATATGATGGTATCATTGGAAGTGTGCCAATGAAATCTTATTAGAGCTGGCATCCACTGCTCTGTTATGGTGTTCTGAAACGTCCAATCTGGAAGCAGTTCAGTTGCAGGTGTCTGGAAACATACAGCACAAAAAAAAAACAATTGTCAATTGGTTATGAACTCTTCCATTGTTTAGAACCACAATGGACATTTTCCATATTAGATTTGTGTTTCATATGTATGTTTCGCTGCCAAACAATGTGTTCAAACCAACACCTTTGTCCGTCCCTGTAGTCTAGGTTCTCAGGGTGTCCTTTTGATCCTAAGTCTCCGTGTGTCCCTCTCTTTTTCCTTCCTTTCCTCTCTTTAAATGTGCATTCTCTTTCTCCTCTCCTCCTGGTACAGGTGATCAATGCCATAGAGCAGGACTACCGTCTGCCCCCTCCCATGGACTGCCCCACAGCACTACACCAGCTGATGCTGGACTGCTGGCAGAAAGACAGAAACGCCCGGCCCAAATTCAATGACATCGTCAATACGCTGGACAAGATGATGCGCAACCCTACCAGCCTCAAAGCTGTGGCCACCATCACTGCAGTGTATGTCTGTAAAAACTGGTTTGACTCTCAACAGAACACATACAGCACCTTCATAGCACACAAACCATATTGCTGAAACACTTGTCCCAGGTTTCCCCTCTCCTGTACCACATCCCTTCACTGTTTCATCCCTCTACTCTCTTTTTCTCCACAGGCCTTCTCAGCCCCTGCTGGGCCGCTCCATTCCAGACTTCACCACCTTCACCTCTGTGGAGGACTGGCTAGGTGCCATCAAGATGGGCCAGTACAGAGACACCTTTCTGGGCTCCGGCTTCACCTCCTTAACCCTGGTGTCTCAGGTCACCTCTGAGTAAGTCCTGACGTCATCATATCCCACCTAATTTCCCCATCTTATCAGGAGTCACCAAACAGTAAAACCCTCCTATCACTATCCACTGTAGAAATAGAATATTTGATCAGCCCTTGATCAGGTAGATGGTTCCCAATATTACTTTCTTGAGAAATGTTACACTAGCAGTCATGGAATACACACACCTGCCTGCACACGCATGCATGCACACACACGCAAACGGGCGCACACAACACACTCATTTGTCACAGATTACAGAAGGTCTCAGAAGTATTATCCCCCTATAATTAGATTTGCACTCTTCTAGATGTAGCGTAATGGGGCAGGCTGGAATGAATTTTCAATCAGGTTCACTGAGACAGCCAACCAGCCACACAGGCCATTGCAGTCACACATCCACCTTCAAAAAGCTGTCTCAGAATAATGGGAATCATGCTCCTGGCTCAGACACAGGAATAATCTCTTCAGTAAATGTCCATAGGAGCTCAGGACTGTCATGCTTCAAATCCACCAGGCATTCAGAGCTCTGGATAGGTCTACGTCGCCAAGGTATTACTAATCACTTTGATTTGATAGTGGCACGAATACAAATTATTTAAAGTAGGACAAATGATTGGCTTTCCTTTGGTTGTTTGCAGGTTAGCATTTTTTTGTCATGAATCTTGTTCTGCAGGCAGCTCTGCAGAGTGGTCATTAGCTGGCACAGCCACAAAGTCATAACGTCTGATTTTAACCCTAACCCTAACCACACTGCTAACCCTAATTTTAAATTCAGACTAGAAAGGACATTTTTGTTTTCATACATTTTTACAATATAGTAAATTTTGACTTTGCAGCTGGCTCATCTATGGAGAAATTGCTCAGTTCTGGCTCCATGACAAGACACATAACAATAAATGTCAACCTGCTGGTTGTTCAGACGGATCAAATAGATGGCCTTGAGGTTGTTGTCAATTTGACTGCTACTGTACAAGTCAGCAACAATTCCCAGCAGTCCTCAATCAATTGTGTCCATTCTGGGCTTACCATTGTAAATAGAACAGTGTATTACCATATGAATGGGAACAGTAAAAATATATTGTGCTTATCTCTAGCAGGGAGTGTATCTGGCACATTGTTTACTGAGCTGGAAACCATCCCTATATGTTTATGTTTCTGCTCTGCCTCAAGCAGACACAATATTGTACTATTGTCTTTGTGCATGGTGTGATTGTTTGTCTAGGTATTAGTACACGCACAATGAGAATATCCGTAGCCCAATAATTCCATCCAAGAGAAAACACACAGACATGAGGTACTTTACTGTGAGCAGCCTTGTTGTTGACACTGTTCCTCCTGTTTGTCAGAGACCTGTTGAGGATAGGAGTGACCCTGGCCGGCCATCAGAAGAAGATCCTGAGCAGTGTCCAGTCTATGAGGGACCAGATGGCCCAGTCCCCCAACTCCATGGCCTGACTACAGGGAAGGCCATCATCACCACCAGGGAACCCAGAGTAGAACTCCTTATGACCCTAAAGAATACACCAGGGTGGAGACACTAACCTTGATCTAACAACAACATTCACGCCCCCAACACACACTTTCTCAAGACCAGAGGGAAAGACACCTGCCCTCTAGTCTACTGAAGGTACAAAGGGATAGAAGAGAAGATTATGCCTCAGAACAACTTCATTGGTTCAATCACGGCAGTCTATCAAGTTGGCTTATTTTTTGCTGAAGAATAGAGCAAGTGGAAATGCAAGGGAGTTTGTTTGCTTGCTGTGACAGATGGTCTTGAAGTGCTAAAAATAAAATATAAAAAACCTGTGCTACTTTATGTGAGGATCAATGGGATGACTGAGCCAAAGAACAGCATCAAACGGTGTCACCCAAATTAAAAAAAATATACAAAAAAGATATTAAAATCAAAACAAGTAGATTGACTTCTTATTTAAATGAATCTTCATATTGAAGATGATTTGTAAATACTATATGGATATTATTTTTATGCTTGCATTTTTTGCAACAACACAGCTAGATTCACCTGAATAGTTTAGGATTGTTGTAGTCATGAAGGGTTATTTTCTATGGAGGCACTTGGAAGTTCTTCCCAATAGGAGGCAGATCCATGGCGTAAAGACCGACATGACTGATTCTGTATAAAGGATACACTGTTTATATATACATATAAGAAATCTCTTTGTAATGTTTTAGACTTTCAGAGACCAGATTGACATTGAACCCATACAACTGCAAGAGTCAGTAAGTGTCTAGTGTTGTGCATCGAATACCCAGGGTAAAGAAATAATGTTACAGGGACAGTGAGGGTTATATGAAATCTTAAAGTTGTATTGACAGTCTCAAGTGCTTTGTGCTTTCACCACACTACTACCCTAGAACGTTACCTGCCATTTCCAGTTCCTTTTCAAACATGACAACAGAACATCTTTCCCAGCTTGACATGTTGTGTTGACCAAGCTGTGTTGATTCTGGGCCACTCGAGGCGCGTTAAAGAATGTGTCAATAGCATGTTGTAAGTCAGTGAAGGTTGTTATTATGACAGAGAGAGTGGGAATATAAGTAATAGGGATGGACTTTGTAAAGCTACCTTTTAATTAACACAGTTGACTTCCTCCTACGCCAAGCAATTAAGTGGCAGGAATGAGGTTCAAAACGTCTGGGGGAATACTGATCGTTACAGACAGGTCATTCTCCTATCAGATTCTGACATTTCATTGCCTTGTACTCCTCTTCTTTTTTAATTACGTTGATATCTACTAACGATAGACATCATCTATTTGCGATCAGCTCGGAATGATGTGTGGTGATGATGGGGGCTGTTGAAACAGTGCAGGTTAATAGCTTGAAGTGGGTGGCTGTGTTCTCCTGGGGACCCAGACTCTGGAACTGAAGCATCAAATTCATTACCCAGCTCAAATATGACGGATTACAGGGTAACAAGTGGGAGCCTTCTAACATAATACCTTTGAATGTCTACTGTTCATTTGTGTGCATATTTGCTCAGCAGGCCTTAGACTGCATGTGAAGCTATGTACAGAGTAACTGCCATCTCCATTACAAATCATTGTCTCTCTAACTACTATCACAGTAGGAGCTGTCTTCAGCAGTGTCATGGTAATCCCTCACAGTTAGTTATTGGTGGCAACAAATAGTTATTATTGACCAGAGCAGACCGTACTGTATGTCAGGGCCCATCAGGTTAAATGTTACAAAAACACTTTCGCCAAATTTGTCTCAACAGTACCTAATGCATAACATAATACAGAGAGTATTGTATCACCTGCATTCAAGCAGACTTTGAAGAAGAAAGTGTCATTATGGAATTTTAAGTCTTTCTAAATTAGACATCTGTTTATTCTGTGGGGACACAAAAAGTTGCTGTCCTTATTAAAGTTTTCCTTTTTATAATAGTAATTTGGTAGCAGTTGGACGTTAGTGTTCAGCTTCACTCCACTGACTCGGGTAATAGACTGGTGGAATTGGAAAAAGTGTTGTTATTTTGAAGATGAAAGCTGGGAGAAGTTGGAGAACTCGCACTGAATGTAAAAGTAGTCTGACATTGTGAGGTCTCTTATCTGTGTTCTGCATTTAAAGTGCCTTTCTGTAATTCAGACAGTCTCGTTAAAAGTCAAGGTCCAACAGCAAATGCAGACACTCCCAGACTCATTGAGGTAAACTTAGAGATTCCTATAAGTGGACTCATTCCTTATTCAAAGTGGGCATACTTTATGGTGGTATTGCTGACTTTCTAGACTGTTTAATTGTCACATTGACTTCACCTCCCCTTGTAATTGTGCCACTTAAGTAATCCACCAACAGATAAGAAACTTGCTAGCCCAAACCCTAACTCGAACTTTCACTCACTTGCTGTCCTATACTCCTGCCACTTAAACAAACTTGTATCCCAGGATATTGCTGTTTTTGGAGTGTTGTGAGAAATTTCTCAGATTTTTTTGTTTGTCTGTTTTCAAAATCAGTATTTATCTACATTTTGAGGAATGTGATATTTCCAGTTCGTCAAAAAAAGTAGATTGCTTGGATCAAGACACAGCTTTTCCCAACATTTTCAGAGTACGCCATTGTGAAACGGCCCCTTTCCACTTTCAAAGACATCTCACTGGTGGCTCTTTTCTCCAGCCATGTCTCTGGACTGAGACTGGAAAGCCACAACATAGCAGCATGAGAACGGACACACTCATCCGACCTACTGTAAATAAGACTTGACACAACCAGGAGGGATCTTTTCATTTGTTTGGGGGTGTCATTGTACAGTTACAAATTTGTTTATTGTGCTGAGTATGTCAGAGTTTGTAGTTGTAACTTTCTGAGAATAAATATTGTATTAAATGCACTGAATAAAGACAAATCAATCAAGCCAGTCCATGTATTCCCCTGGAAGGTCGTCTGCATGAGATATTGTAAGTTGTGGAGAACAAATGAACAGCGTGAATGCAGTTGAAAATACAAGCCTGTGTTAACATGCCCTTGAAAAAACATTACGTTGAGCAGTTAGAATGCAACTTTTGCCTTTTTTGTTTCAATAAACCCTTTTGTGAAGTATTGCTGATGCTGACACCCTCAGCATCAAGTGTGTGGGAGCGATGGAGGTCCTGAAATGACTTTACGCTTCAGTATCCAACATAGGGTAATAAACAATGGCCAAATGCAATAAGAAAACCACATTATTTGACATTTCATATCACACATTTGACATGGGATTTTAAGAGGGATGGAATGAGAGTGTAGGGACCCACAGATGTAATCTTGCTGTATGTGGAATGCCTGTTTTAATGTATCACGAACCGAGGCAGGATTTGAAATTTGGCATATTTCTTGTCTCAAATGGGACTGAATGTATCTGTTTCTTCAACAACAGCACAAAGACACAGGACGCAAAAAAAATTTTTACGTACCCATTGTTCCAATATTAGGTTGGTGCTTGAATATTCTCCTGAACTAAAAGCCTTTGGAACATACAAAACAAAAGACAATCTTTATAACTGTATATTATAGTATTACTCCTACTAGGAACATGCTGCCCCCACAGCTCTGCCCACCCACTTCAATTAAACAAGGTACTTAATCAAAGTAATCCCATTAAAGGACAGCATGCTGGGATATCGACCCTAATCAACATGGCACGTTATATTTCACATGGAGTCCCCAGCGTCAGGACGTACAAGAGAGGTTACACTTCACTGTAATTGCATTTCTACAACTACACCAATTGTCAATTATCCCATTCTAATGACTATTCATAGTCGTAATTATCTTGTTGCTATAGTTTCTGTGGCACAAATCCATTTAATGTGAATTGATATGCTAACTTTAATCACTTCATATGAAAATGCTGGCTAATCATTTACCGGTGAAGGAGCCATTATACATTAATTAGATAACCACTTTTAAAACAACATTCAAGGTGGGCAAATGGCTGTTTCTCTAATCTGTCCTTAGAACCCCTGCAGGGGAATTCCAGTACACGGTTAATTGACAAACCCCTCACTATTGCTTTTTAATTGTATGTGTTTATTACTGTCTTTTAACTTCACAATCAATATTTCAAGTAGTTACCAGCAACAGGAACCAGAGAGTTAGTTCAAGTAATAAGGGAGAGAGCAGCGTGCTATGATTCTTCTACTGGAGGACACATCCTTGAGAACTGGTTACATCCAAAAGGATTATTCAGTTGTCCATTACATAACTGTTGCTAACAAAACCCCCTTGACAATGATTTGTTACATGATGGGGGCCACAATGTTATATTCTAGACCTTGAATACAAAATTACACTATTGAAATGACCTCGCAACATACAATGGACCTGTCATCTAACAGATTGGATGTGTGGTTCTTCACTGCAATAGATGGTGCTGATTGGGCAGTTACCCTAACCATAAGATCTAGACTAGGGCTAGGGCTAGGGTTATGGTTATGGTTATGGTAAGGGTTGAGCCGTGGTGTGGACATGAAGCTAGGGTTAGGGTTGCTGTAGGGTAAGGGTTATGGTTGAGGCTAGGGTTAGGGTTGAGGGTTAGGGTTAAACTGGGATGAGGCTAGCTTCATGTCCACACCTAACCCTAATTCATAAGCATACATAGGTTTAAATGTGCATTACAGCATAAGACTGCAACCTACCATGCAGTTCTTCCCTTAGACAGCCCAATGTGTGCACAGCAGAAATAACCACAGTTTTCTCAAATATACTGAATTTGATCCCCAGCCTTCGCAGCAGGAAAAGCTGAAATTTGGAAATTCAGAGAGACAGATACAAGACATATTTTGTCATAGTGGGTGAGTGTACGTTAATGCGCCATTAGCTTCTGTTTACCCATGAAGTGTCCATTATGAGACATTGCGTTTACATTTTAATTTAATCATTAAATGTACTGGGCTTTTATTACATTTTTTACTTGAGCTCACGTGGCTGCATAGCAGAAACATGAAAAAATAACATCAATGAAGCAGCCAAAACGATGTACCAGAGGCAACCCTGCGTCTCCCTGTGTGCTGTCATTCCTATAATCTTAACTAATCTATCTCAAACCAGATCTTCCAGGAAAGAGGAGCAGTAGTAGAATGTCATGTCTGCAGCCAGAATGAATCAATCAGCTTTATCTCTGAGCACCCCTGCAACTTAGCTGTCAAACAGGCTGAGTAAATATCAAATGTTGTTGCATATACAAAATATGCAACATACTGTAAAATCTGAAATCTCTATACATTTCACACAACAGTATTTAACTAACTATACAATAATTAATGTTTTAGTGGGGCTCTAGAATTGGTGGTGATTGAGGATGTTGAGGTGTGTGCGGTAACAGAGTTCCTGTGAGTGAATGAGTATGCTGAGTCTATAAAAGAACATGACATGTAATGCCCTTTCAGAATGGGCCAATAATATGAACCCATGCACTAAACGGTCTTCATATGATATGTATGATGTCGTGCCTGTGGTTGAACCCTCCTGTTTAAGATGTTAATGGCCTCCCTAAAAAATTGTCAAGCTTGGTGAAGCATGCTTATAGGTCACACACAGCAGGAGCTGGAGCAGGGTATCTTTTAAAAAAAAGAGCTAAGGAAATAGATGACTGTACCTTATTTAGTAAATGCATTTCCTAGGCAATATACATAAAACGACACATGGACTACTTTAATAATATGTCATAAAATGAGGTGCAATGTAGTGAAGAGAGAGAGAAATAGGGGGCGAGAGAGAGGGGGAAGGATTATGGGTAAATTTGATGAAATCCCCAGAGGAAGTTAAATTCAGGAAACTCACAGCACCACACAGCTCCCCATCTTCCATGATCCCTGAGCTCCTCTCCTGTTATGCTCTGCATTATTCAGGATCCGTGGCCAGACAGTGATTTAATAGTGTGATATGTTTTGCACTCCATACTGAAATTCCTATAGATGGGAGAGACTCTCCTTCCAGTGGTCACGGAAGACTGAAACCACTGGCAGGAAAAAGCCAGTGGTGCCGATGTTGGAATCTTGTGGGGAAATGATCATTTATATTTTATTTCCTCTAGTCCGCAGCTTTTCTGGAAGTAGACTGTGGCCCCATTTTACACAGCAATAGGCCTCCTGTCGATAGAAGACTGGGCTTCGAGGACATTTTAGCTCTGTGTTAAAAATTTCCCATCACTGCTATTATATATTTTTTGAGTTTAAGTAATACTTTTAATTCATTTCTCTCAATAGGCTTTACTGTGGATCAGTGGCGGTCGGTGCTGTTTAAGATGAAGGAGGACGATAGTTTTTTTTATGATCATGGCCTTATTTCTATTACAGCATATCAGATGACTGTCATTAATATTCCATTCACTCAGCTCAATGTAACACTGATAGTGTCGTGTCTGTGACTATCATTAAATGTGAAGATTGTTATTTTATCAAATCAATTCTCTATGTGTAATTATTATTACATTATTAAACTAATCATGTAAACTTTAATTAATTAGAAAGTCGGGGCACCACGGGAACATTTTTAGAGAGTCCCTATTTCCCGAATCAACTCTTCAGATATCTTAATCGATTAGTCTTCTATTAATGTATCATTATTACCTCCGTCTCATTTCTGAATTTCGCAAACCATTGGATATCTGCACAAACCCTAGTCTCCATAATGAATCAGTGATATACAAATTGGCTTAATTACTTATTTACTAACCAACTAAACAAATCACAGAATACATAAACAAAGAAAATAGTTATTGGTTACTAACACAATATATTGATAAGTCCCTAGTGGGCTAAACCGATATGACGGCTTGGTAGACAATGGAAAGGGGTGGGGACAGATAAAGAGTGGGAAAGACAAAATGGATTCACTACACACAGTTGATAATTATATTAATTTAAATGCTAATCCTTTGCACATGAACGGCTGCTCATTCGAAAATAATTGCAATGTATATATTTATGCCCGTATGTTGTTGTTGTCTTGGAATTGCCAGTCCTTCTGCTGGAGAGTCAGTTCATCAGAGAGTCTCTGGTTAACTTCCCCAGAAGTCACAATGTCTTTCGTGGTTGTAGCTTTCTCAGCGGCTCTGGATAGTGTCTGTTGTAATGGCTACGTCAGGCGTACAGATGGTCGTTGCATAGAATAGATGCTTCCACGGTTGTCGGTATTCTCGTACTAGACTTACATAATTTCCAGCTGCAGACTAGTAATTCTACGTCTAGGATTTGCTTTTATTCTGTAGTGATCGATAGTCTCAGAGATTAACCATTTCCAGCCGTGTAGCCAACACTACACGCTGTCTGGTCTCCTGGGCCTATAGAGTGGTAGCCATTTCAACGTGGGACTCTGTCCCGGCGCTGTTTGACTTCAGTTTGTAGATTTCTTAACCATTCCAACATGTAGCAACAGCTCCATATTTTATGGTCTAATGTAAATTTCGTCAGGAGTGGGTTTTATACACTTCTGAGAAAAGGGCGGTTCATGACGCCGACGTAATGTCTATGCTCACGTGGGCGTGGCCATTAATTTGGTTAAAGCTTCATATGGAAACCCATACTCTCATTTAGAAGGCTAACATCACATTTCATCTTTTCACAAATAGTTTCATATGTACTCATATACATATACAGTGGGGCAAAAAAGTATTTAGTCAGCCATCAATTGTGCAAGTTCTCTCACTTAAAAAGATGAGAGAGGCCTGTAATTTTAATCATAGGTACACTTCAACTATGACAGACAAAATGAGGAAAAAAAATCCAGAACATCACATTGTAGGATTTTTAATGAATTTATTTGCAAATTATGGTGGAAAATAAGTATTTGGTCACATACAAACAAGCAAGATTTCTGGCTCTCACAGACCTGTAACTTCTTCTTTAAGAGGCTCCTCTGTCCTCCACTCGTTACCTGTATTAATGGCACCTGTTTGAACTTGTTATCAGTATAAAAGACACCTGTCCACAACCTCAAACAGTCACACTCCAAACTCCACTATGGCCAAGACCAAAGAGCTGTCAAAGGACACCAGAAACAAAATTGTAGACCTGCACCAGGTTGGGAAGACTGAATCTGCAATAGGTAAGCAGCTTGGTTTGAAGAAATCAACCGTGGGAGCAATTATTAGGAAATGGAAGACATACAAGACCACTGATAATCTTCCTCGATCTGGGGCTCCACGCAAGATCTCACCCCGTGGGGTCAAAATGATCACAAGAACGGTGAGCAAAAATCCCAGAACCACACGGGGGGACCTAGTGAATGACCTGCAGAGAGCTGGGACCAAAGTAACAAAGCCTACCATCAGTAACACACTACGCCGCCAGGGACTCAAATCCTGCAGTGCCAGACGTGTCCCCCTGCTTAAGCCAGTACATGTTCAGGCCCGTCTGAAGTTTGCTAGAGAGCATTTGGATGATCCAGATGAGGATTGGGAGAATGTCAGATGAAACCAAAATATAACTTTTTGGTAAAAGCTCAACTCGTCGTGTTTGGAGGACAAAGAATGCTGAGTTGCATCCAAAGAACACCATACCTACTGTGAAGCATGGGGGTGGAAACATCATGCTTTGGGGCTGTTTTTCTGCAAAGGGACCAGGACGACTGATCCGTGTAAAGGAAAGAATGAATGAAAACCTCCTTCCATCAGCAAGGGCATTGAAGATGAAACGTGGCTGGGTCTTTCAGCATGACAATGATCCCAAACACACCGCCCGGGCAACGAAGGAGTGGCTTCGTAAGAAGCATTTCAAGGTCCTGGAGTGGCCTAGCCAGTCTCCAGATCTCAACCCCATAGAAAATCTTTGGAGGGAGTTGAAAGTCCGTGTTGCCCAGCGACAGCCCCAAAACATCACTGCTCTAGAGGAGATCTGCATGGAGGAATGGGCCAAAATACCAGCAACAGTGTGTGAAAACCTTGTGAAGACTTACAGAAAACGTTTGACCTCTGTCATTGCCAACAAAGGGTATATAACAAAGTATTGAGATAAACTTTTGTTATTGACCAAATACTTATTTTCCACCATAATTTGCAAATAAATAAAT